>CM076719.1:17560831-17677314 GCA_038501795.1 Pseudopleuronectes americanus | reverse complement strand
AATTGTGTGACCACCCTTTAAAATCACCGGTTCTTCAAGCCTCATTGTCCAACAGTACTTCCTCTCTTCGGGTATTTTGTCCTCTTTTTCTTCACTGGGTTTTGTTTTAAAGAGCTACCTTCCACTTTGCATATATCACAATATTGCTTTTAATTTGCCCGACAGAACGTAGCAGCAGACCAGTGGAAGGTGAGCGTCATCAGCCACTTTTTGTGTGATTGAAAAATGTCTCACATGGACCTAATTTTAGGAGGTAGCAAAGGTTTCAGAGTAAACGCTTTTCAATTTTGGACCATTCCCACTGTCCGCTTACACATGAAAGCTGTTGGGGGCTGGCGGGCCTCAGATTACCAAAAGTCAACAGGGTTCCATGGTGTAATGGCTAGCACTCTGGACTCTGAATCCAGTGATCCGAGTTCAAGTCTCGGTGGGACCTACGTTTAAAGATGTACCGCATTTATAGCACTCTTACCTTTCTACATAGTCAAGGCCAGCACCTGAACGACACTGATTGACTCCACATTAGCCTTGCTAAAACTTTGATACCTCTGTATCTCTTTCAGTAGGCAAGATATGTGCACCTAAGGCATTTTGATCGCTTCAGATTTTAAAACTCACTTTTGCCAATGTCTTTGCTAGCTTTTGAATGAATTTAGTGGGCCTATTTCATGTATTTGTAGTCAGGATGGCCGAGCGGTCTAAGGCGCTGCGTTCAGGTCGCAGTCTCCATTGGAGGCGTGGGTTCAAATCCCACTTCTGACATCTTACCAATAGCCGATCCTTGGTCATCATGAAGAAACCTCCGCACATGCAAGTAATTGTGTGACCACCCTTTAAAATCACCGGTTCTTCAAGCCTCATTGTCCAACAGTACTTCCTCTCTTCGGGTATTTTGTCCTCTTTTTCTTCACTGGGTTTTGTTTTAAAGAGCTACCTTCCACTTTGCATATATCACAATATTGCTTTTAATTTGCCCGACAGAACGTAGCAGCAGACCAGTGGAAGGTGAGCGTCATCAGCCACTTTTTGTGTGATTGAAAAATGTCTCACATGGACCTAATTTTAGGAGGTAGCAAAGGTTTCAGAGTAAACGCTTTTCAATTTTGGACCATTCCCACTGTCCGCTTACACATGAAAGCTGTTGGGGGCTGGCGGGCCTCAGATTACCAAAAGTCAACAGGGTTCCATGGTGTAATGGCTAGCACTCTGGACTCTGAATCCAGTGATCCGAGTTCAAGTCTCGGTGGGACCTACGTTTAAAGATGTACCGCATTTATAGCACTCTTACCTTTCTACATAGTCAAGGCCAGCACCTGAACGACACTGATTGACTCCACATTAGCCTTGCTAAAACTTTGATACCTCTGTATCTCTTTCAGTAGGCAAGATATGTGCACCTAAGGCATTTTGATCGCTTCAGATTTTAAAACTCACTTTTGCCAATGTCTTTGCTAGCTTTTGAATGAATTTAGTGGGCCTATTTCATGTATTTGTAGTCAGGATGGCCGAGCGGTCTAAGGCGCTGCGTTCAGGTCGCAGTCTCCATTGGAGGCGTGGGTTCAAATCCCACTTCTGACATCTTACCAATAGCCGATCCTTGGTCATCATGAAGAAACCTCCGCACATGCAAGTAATTGTGTGACCACCCTTTAAAATCACCGGTTCTTCAAGCCTCATTGTCCAACAGTACTTCCTCTCTTCGGGTATTTTGTCCTCTTTTTCTTCACTGGGTTTTGTTTTAAAGAGCTACCTTCCACTTTGCATATATCACAATATTGCTTTTAATTTGCCCGACAGAACGTAGCAGCAGACCAGTGGAAGGTGAGCGTCATCAGCCACTTTTTGTGTGATTGAAAAATGTCTCACATGGACCTAATTTTAGGAGGTAGCAAAGGTTTCAGAGTAAACGCTTTTCAATTTTGGACCATTCCCACTGTCCGCTTACACATGAAAGCTGTTGGGGGCTGGCGGGCCTCAGATTACCAAAAGTCAACAGGGTTCCATGGTGTAATGGCTAGCACTCTGGACTCTGAATCCAGTGATCCGAGTTCAAGTCTCGGTGGGACCTACGTTTAAAGATGTACCGCATTTATAGCACTCTTACCTTTCTACATAGTCAAGGCCAGCACCTGAACGACACTGATTGACTCCACATTAGCCTTGCTAAAACTTTGATACCTCTGTATCTCTTTCAGTAGGCAAGATATGTGCACCTAAGGCATTTTGATCGCTTCAGATTTTAAAACTCACTTTTGCCAATGTCTTTGCTAGCTTTTGAATGAATTTAGTGGGCCTATTTCATGTATTTGTAGTCAGGATGGCCGAGCGGTCTAAGGCGCTGCGTTCAGGTCGCAGTCTCCATTGGAGGCGTGGGTTCAAATCCCACTTCTGACATCTTACCAATAGCCGATCCTTGGTCATCATGAAGAAACCTCCGCACATGCAAGTAATTGTGTGACCACCCTTTAAAATCACCGGTTCTTCAAGCCTCATTGTCCAACAGTACTTCCTCTCTTCGGGTATTTTGTCCTCTTTTTCTTCACTGGGTTTTGTTTTAAAGAGCTACCTTCCACTTTGCATATATCACAATATTGCTTTTAATTTGCCCGACAGAACGTAGCAGCAGACCAGTGGAAGGTGAGCGTCATCAGCCACTTTTTGTGTGATTGAAAAATGTCTCACATGGACCTAATTTTAGGAGGTAGCAAAGGTTTCAGAGTAAACGCTTTTCAATTTTGGACCATTCCCACTGTCCGCTTACACATGAAAGCTGTTGGGGGCTGGCGGGCCTCAGATTACCAAAAGTCAACAGGGTTCCATGGTGTAATGGCTAGCACTCTGGACTCTGAATCCAGTGATCCGAGTTCAAGTCTCGGTGGGACCTACGTTTAAAGATGTACCGCATTTATAGCACTCTTACCTTTCTACATAGTCAAGGCCAGCACCTGAACGACACTGATTGACTCCACATTAGCCTTGCTAAAACTTTGATACCTCTGTATCTCTTTCAGTAGGCAAGATATGTGCACCTAAGGCATTTTGATCGCTTCAGATTTTAAAACTCACTTTTGCCAATGTCTTTGCTAGCTTTTGAATGAATTTAGTGGGCCTACTTCATGTATTTGTAGTCAGGATGGCCGAGCGGTCTAAGGCGCTGCGTTCAGGTCGCAGTCTCCATTGGAGGCGTGGGTTCAAATCCCACTTCTGACATCTTACCAATAGCCGATCCTTGGTCATCATGAAGAAACCTCCGCACATGCAAGTAATTGTGTGACCACCCTTTAAAATCACCGGTTCTTCAAGCCTCATTGTCCAACAGTACTTCCTCTCTTCGGGTATTTTGTCCTCTTTTTCTTCACTGGGTTTTGTTTTAAAGAGCTACCTTCCACTTTGCATATATCACAATATTGCTTTTAATTTGCCCGACAGAACGTAGCAGCAGACCAGTGGAAGGTGAGCGTCATCAGCCACTTTTTGTGTGATTGAAAAATGTCTCACATGGACCTAATTTTAGGAGGTAGCAAAGGTTTCAGAGTAAACGCTTTTCAATTTTGGACCATTCCCACTGTCCGCTTACACATGAAAGCTGTTGGGGGCTGGCGGGCCTCAGATTACCAAAAGTCAACAGGGTTCCATGGTGTAATGGCTAGCACTCTGGACTCTGAATCCAGTGATCCGAGTTCAAGTCTCGGTGGGACCTACGTTTAAAGATGTACCGCATTTATAGCACTCTTACCTTTCTACATAGTCAAGGCCAGCACCTGAACGACACTGATTGACTCCACATTAGCCTTGCTAAAACTTTGATACCTCTGTATCTCTTTCAGTAGGCAAGATATGTGCACCTAAGGCATTTTGATCGCTTCAGATTTTAAAACTCACTTTTGCCAATGTCTTTGCTAGCTTTTGAATGAATTTAGTGGGCCTATTTCATGTATTTGTAGTCAGGATGGCCGAGCGGTCTAAGGCGCTGCGTTCAGGTCGCAGTCTCCATTGGAGGCGTGGGTTCAAATCCCACTTCTGACATCTTACCAATAGCCGATCCTTGGTCATCATGAAGAAACCTCCGCACATGCAAGTAATTGTGTGACCACCCTTTAAAATCACCGGTTCTTCAAGCCTCATTGTCCAACAGTACTTCCTCTCTTCGGGTATTTTGTCCTCTTTTTCTTCACTGGGTTTTGTTTTAAAGAGCTACCTTCCACTTTGCATATATCACAATATTGCTTTTAATTTGCCCGACAGAACGTAGCAGCAGACCAGTGGAAGGTGAGCGTCATCAGCCACTTTTTGTGTGATTGAAAAATGTCTCACATGGACCTAATTTTAGGAGGTAGCAAAGGTTTCAGAGTAAACGCTTTTCAATTTTGGACCATTCCCACTGTCCGCTTACACATGAAAGCTGTTGGGGGCTGGCGGGCCTCAGATTACCAAAAGTCAACAGGGTTCCATGGTGTAATGGCTAGCACTCTGGACTCTGAATCCAGTGATCCGAGTTCAAGTCTCGGTGGGACCTACGTTTAAAGATGTACCGCATTTATAGCACTCTTACCTTTCTACATAGTCAAGGCCAGCACCTGAACGACACTGATTGACTCCACATTAGCCTTGCTAAAACTTTGATACCTCTGTATCTCTTTCAGTAGGCAAGATATGTGCACCTAAGGCATTTTGATCGCTTCAGATTTTAAAACTCACTTTTGCCAATGTCTTTGCTAGCTTTTGAATGAATTTAGTGGGCCTATTTCATGTATTTGTAGTCAGGATGGCCGAGCGGTCTAAGGCGCTGCGTTCAGGTCGCAGTCTCCATTGGAGGCGTGGGTTCAAATCCCACTTCTGACATCTTACCAATAGCCGATCCTTGGTCATCATGAAGAAACCTCCGCACATGCAAGTAATTGTGTGACCACCCTTTAAAATCACCGGTTCTTCAAGCCTCATTGTCCAACAGTACTTCCTCTCTTCGGGTATTTTGTCCTCTTTTTCTTCACTGGGTTTTGTTTTAAAGAGCTACCTTCCACTTTGCATATATCACAATATTGCTTTTAATTTGCCCGACAGAACGTAGCAGCAGACCAGTGGAAGGTGAGCGTCATCAGCCACTTTTTGTGTGATTGAAAAATGTCTCACATGGACCTAATTTTAGGAGGTAGCAAAGGTTTCAGAGTAAACGCTTTTCAATTTTGGACCATTCCCACTGTCCGCTTACACATGAAAGCTGTTGGGGGCTGGCGGGCCTCAGATTACCAAAAGTCAACAGGGTTCCATGGTGTAATGGCTAGCACTCTGGACTCTGAATCCAGTGATCCGAGTTCAAGTCTCGGTGGGACCTACGTTTAAAGATGTACCGCATTTATAGCACTCTTACCTTTCTACATAGTCAAGGCCAGCACCTGAACGACACTGATTGACTCCACATTAGCCTTGCTAAAACTTTGATACCTCTGTATCTCTTTCAGTAGGCAAGATATGTGCACCTAAGGCATTTTGATCGCTTCAGATTTTAAAACTCACTTTTGCCAATGTCTTTGCTAGCTTTTGAATGAATTTAGTGGGCCTATTTCATGTATTTGTAGTCAGGATGGCCGAGCGGTCTAAGGCGCTGCGTTCAGGTCGCAGTCTCCATTGGAGGCGTGGGTTCAAATCCCACTTCTGACATCTTACCAATAGCCGATCCTTGGTCATCATGAAGAAACCTCCGCACATGCAAGTAATTGTGTGACCACCCTTTAAAATCACCGGTTCTTCAAGCCTCATTGTCCAACAGTACTTCCTCTCTTCGGGTATTTTGTCCTCTTTTTCTTCACTGGGTTTTGTTTTAAAGAGCTACCTTCCACTTTGCATATATCACAATATTGCTTTTAATTTGCCCGACAGAACGTAGCAGCAGACCAGTGGAAGGTGAGCGTCATCAGCCACTTTTTGTGTGATTGAAAAATGTCTCACATGGACCTAATTTTAGGAGGTAGCAAAGGTTTCAGAGTAAACGCTTTTCAATTTTGGACCATTCCCACTGTCCGCTTACACATGAAAGCTGTTGGGGGCTGGCGGGCCTCAGATTACCAAAAGTCAACAGGGTTCCATGGTGTAATGGCTAGCACTCTGGACTCTGAATCCAGTGATCCGAGTTCAAGTCTCGGTGGGACCTACGTTTAAAGATGTACCGCATTTATAGCACTC
The DNA here is from genome assembly GCA_038501795.1 of Pseudopleuronectes americanus. Classification (NCBI taxonomy): domain Eukaryota; kingdom Metazoa; phylum Chordata; class Actinopteri; order Pleuronectiformes; family Pleuronectidae; genus Pseudopleuronectes; species Pseudopleuronectes americanus. The sequence goes on along the minus strand of CM076719.1, from coordinate 17,671,134 downwards.
TTACCTTTCTACATAGTCAAGGCCAGCACCTGAACGACACTGATTGACTCCACATTAGCCTTGCTAAAACTTTGATACCTCTGTATCTCTTTCAGTAGGCAAGATATGTGCACCTAAGGCATTTTGATCGCTTCAGATTTTAAAACTCACTTTTGCCAATGTCTTTGCTAGCTTTTGAATGAATTTAGTGGGCCTACTTTCATGTATTTGTAGTCAGGATGGCCGAGCGGTCTAAGGCGCTGCGTTCAGGTCGCAGTCTCCATTGGAGGCGTGGGTTCAAATCCCACTTCTGACATCTTACCAATAGCCGATCCTTGGTCATCATGAAGAAACCTCCGCACATGCAAGTAATTGTGTGACCACCCTTTAAAATCACCGGTTCTTCAAGCCTCATTGTCCAACAGTACTTCCTCTCTTCGGGTATTTTGTCCTCTTTTTCTTCACTGGGTTTTGTTTTAAAGAGCTACCTTCCACTTTGCATATATCACAATATTGCTTTTAATTTGCCCGACAGAACGTAGCAGCAGACCAGTGGAAGGTGAGCGTCATCAGCCACTTTTTGTGTGATTGAAAAATGTCTCACATGGACCTAATTTTAGGAGGTAGCAAAGGTTTCAGAGTAAACGCTTTTCAATTTTGGACCATTCCCACTGTCCGCTTACACATGAAAGCTGTTGGGGGCTGGCGGGCCTCAGATTACCAAAAGTCAACAGGGTTCCATGGTGTAATGGCTAGCACTCTGGACTCTGAATCCAGTGATCCGAGTTCAAGTCTCGGTGGGACCTACGTTTAAAGATGTACCGCATTTATAGCACTCTTACCTTTCTACATAGTCAAGGCCAGCACCTGAACGACACTGATTGACTCCACATTAGCCTTGCTAAAACTTTGATACCTCTGTATCTCTTTCAGTAGGCAAGATATGTGCACCTAAGGCATTTTGATCGCTTCAGATTTTAAAACTCACTTTTGCCAATGTCTTTGCTAGCTTTTGAATGAATTTAGTGGGCCTACTTCATGTATTTGTAGTCAGGATGGCCGAGCGGTCTAAGGCGCTGCGTTCAGGTCGCAGTCTCCATTGGAGGCGTGGGTTCAAATCCCACTTCTGACATCTTACCAATAGCCGATCCTTGGTCATCATGAAGAAACCTCCGCACATGCAAGTAATTGTGTGACCACCCTTTAAAATCACCGGTTCTTCAAGCCTCATTGTCCAACAGTACTTCCTCTCTTCGGGTATTTTGTCCTCTTTTTCTTCACTGGGTTTTGTTTTAAAGAGCTACCTTCCACTTTGCATATATCACAATATTGCTTTTAATTTGCCCGACAGAACGTAGCAGCAGACCAGTGGAAGGTGAGCGTCATCAGCCACTTTTTGTGTGATTGAAAAATGTCTCACATGGACCTAATTTTAGGAGGTAGCAAAGGTTTCAGAGTAAACGCTTTTCAATTTTGGACCATTCCCACTGTCCGCTTACACATGAAAGCTGTTGGGGGCTGGCGGGCCTCAGATTACCAAAAGTCAACAGGGTTCCATGGTGTAATGGCTAGCACTCTGGACTCTGAATCCAGTGATCCGAGTTCAAGTCTCGGTGGGACCTACGTTTAAAGATGTACCGCATTTATAGCACTCTTACCTTTCTACATAGTCAAGGCCAGCACCTGAACGACACTGATTGACTCCACATTAGCCTTGCTAAAACTTTGATACCTCTGTATCTCTTTCAGTAGGCAAGATATGTGCACCTAAGGCATTTTGATCGCTTCAGATTTTAAAACTCACTTTTGCCAATGTCTTTGCTAGCTTTTGAATGAATTTAGTGGGCCTACTTCATGTATTTGTAGTCAGGATGGCCGAGCGGTCTAAGGCGCTGCGTTCAGGTCGCAGTCTCCATTGGAGGCGTGGGTTCAAATCCCACTTCTGACATCTTACCAATAGCCGATCCTTGGTCATCATGAAGAAACCTCGCACATGCAAGTAATTGTGTGACCACCCTTTAAAATCACCGGTTCTTCAAGCCTCATTGTCCAACAGTACTTCCTCTCTTCGGGTATTTTGTCCTCTTTTTCTTCACTGGGTTTTGTTTTAAAGAGCTACCTTCCACTTTGCATATATCACAATATTGCTTTTAATTTGCCCGACAGAACGTAGCAGCAGACCAGTGGAAGGTGAGCGTCATCAGCCACTTTTTGTGTGATTGAAAAATGTCTCACATGGACCTAATTTTAGGAGGTAGCAAAGGTTTCAGAGTAAACGCTTTTCAATTTTGGACCATTCCCACTGTCCGCTTACACATGAAAGCTGTTGGGGGCTGGCGGGCCTCAGATTACCAAAAGTCAACAGGGTTCCATGGTGTAATGGCTAGCACTCTGGACTCTGAATCCAGTGATCCGAGTTCAAGTCTCGGTGGGACCTACGTTTAAAGATGTACCGCATTTTATAGCACTCTTACCTTTCTACATAGTCAAGGCCAGCACCTGAACGACACTGATTGACTCCACATTAGCCTGCTAAAACTTTGATACCTCTGTATCTCTTTCAGTAGGCAAGATATGTGCACCTAAGGCATTTTGATCGCTTCAGATTTTAAAACTCACTTTTGCCAATGTCTTTGCTAGCTTTTGAATGAATTTAGTGGGGCCTACTTCATGTATTTGTAGTCAGGATGGCCGAGCGGTCTAAGGCGCTGCGTTCAGGTCGCAGTCTCCATTGGAGGCGTGGGTTCAAATCCCACTTCTGACATCTTACCAATAGCCGATCCTTGGTCATCATGAAGAAACCTCCGCACATGCAAGTAATTGTGTGACCACCCTTTAAAATCACCGGTTCTTCAAGCCTCATTGTCCAACAGTACTTCCTCTCTTCGGGTATTTTGTCCTCTTTTTCTTCACTGGGTTTTGTTTTAAAGAGCTACCTTCCACTTTGCATATATCACAATATTGCTTTTAATTTGCCCGACAGAACGTAGCAGCAGACCAGTGGAAGGTGAGCGTCATCAGCCACTTTTTGTGTGATTGAAAAATGTCTCACATGGACCTAATTTTAGGAGGTAGCAAAGGTTTCAGAGTAAACGCTTTTCAATTTTGGACCATTCCCACTGTCCGCTTACACATGAAAGCTGTTGGGGGCTGGCGGGCCTCAGATTACCAAAAGTCAACAGGGTTCCATGGTGTAATGGCTAGCACTCTGGACTCTGAATCCAGTGATCCGAGTTCAAGTCTCGGTGGGACCTACGTTTAAAGATGTACCGCATTTATAGCACTCTTACCTTTCTACATAGTCAAGGCCAGCACCTGAACGACACTGATTGACTCCACATTAGCCTTGCTAAAACTTTGATACCTCTGTATCTCTTTCAGTAGGCAAGATATGTGCACCTAAGGCATTTTGATCGCTTCAGATTTTAAAACTCACTTTTGCCAATGTCTTTGCTAGCTTTTGAATGAATTTAGTGGGCCTACTTCATGTATTTGTAGTCAGGATGGCCGAGCGGTCTAAGGCGCTGCGTTCAGGTCGCAGTCTCCATTGGAGGCGTGGGTTCAAATCCCACTTCTGACATCTTACCAATAGCCGATCCTTGGTCATCATGAAGAAACCTCCGCACATGCAAGTAATTGTGTGACCACCCTTTAAAATCACCGGTTCTTCAAGCCTCATTGTCCAACAGTACTTCCTCTCTTCGGGTATTTTGTCCTCTTTTTCTTCACTGGGTTTTGTTTTAAAGAGCTACCTTCCACTTTGCATATATCACAATATTGCTTTTAATTTGCCCGACAGAACGTAGCAGCAGACCAGTGGAAGGTGAGCGTCATCAGCCACTTTTTGTGTGATTGAAAAATGTCTCACATGGACCTAATTTTAGGAGGTAGCAAAGGTTTCAGAGTAAACGCTTTTCAATTTTGGACCATTCCCACTGTCCGCTTACACATGAAAGCTGTTGGGGGCTGGCGGGCCTCAGATTACCAAAAGTCAACAGGGTTCCATGGTGTAATGGCTAGCACTCTGGACTCTGAATCCAGTGATCCGAGTTCAAGTCTCGGTGGGACCTACGTTTAAAGATGTACCGCATTTATAGCACTCTTACCTTTCTACATAGTCAAGGCCAGCACCTGAACGACACTGATTGACTCCACATTAGCCTTGCTAAAACTTTGATACCTCTGTATCTCTTTCAGTAGGCAAGATATGTGCACCTAAGGCATTTTGATCGCTTCAGATTTTAAAACTCACTTTTGCCAATGTCTTTGCTAGCTTTTGAATGAATTTAGTGGGCCTACTTCATGTATTTGTAGTCAGGATGGCCGAGCGGTCTAAGGCGCTGCGTTCAGGTCGCAGTCTCCATTGGAGGCGTGGGTTCAAATCCCACTTCTGACATCTTACCAATAGCCGATCCTTGGTCATCATGAAGAAACCTCCGCACATGCAAGTAATTGTGTGACCACCCTTTAAAATCACCGGTTCTTCAAGCCTCATTGTCCAACAGTACTTCCTCTCTTCGGGTATTTTGTCCTCTTTTTCTTCACTGGGTTTTGTTTTAAAGAGCTACCTTCCACTTTGCATATATCACAATATTGCTTTTAATTTGCCCGACAGAACGTAGCAGCAGACCAGTGGAAGGTGAGCGTCATCAGCCACTTTTTGTGTGATTGAAAAATGTCTCACATGGACCTAATTTTAGGAGGTAGCAAAGGTTTCAGAGTAAACGCTTTTCAATTTTGGACCATTCCCACTGTCCGCTTACACATGAAAGCTGTTGGGGGCTGGCGGGCCTCAGATTACCAAAAGTCAACAGGGTTCCATGGTGTAATGGCTAGCACTCTGGACTCTGAATCCAGTGATCCGAGTTCAAGTCTCGGTGGGACCTACGTTTAAAGATGTACCGCATTTATAGCACTCTTACCTTTCTACATAGTCAAGGCCAGCACCTGAACGACACTGATTGACTCCACATTAGCCTTGCTAAAACTTTGATACCTCTGTATCTCTTTCAGTAGGCAAGATATGTGCACCTAAGGCATTTTGATCGCTTCAGATTTTAAAACTCACTTTTGCCAATGTCTTTGCTAGCTTTTGAATGAATTTAGTGGGCCTATTTCATGTATTTGTAGTCAGGATGGCCGAGCGGTCTAAGGCGCTGCGTTCAGGTCGCAGTCTCCATTGGAGGCGTGGGTTCAAATCCCACTTCTGACATCTTACCAATAGCCGATCCTTGGTCATCATGAAGAAACCTCCGCACATGCAAGTAATTGTGTGACCACCCTTTAAAATCACCGGTTCTTCAAGCCTCATTGTCCAACAGTACTTCCTCTCTTCGGGTATTTTGTCCTCTTTTTCTTCACTGGGTTTTGTTTTAAAGAGCTACCTTCCACTTTGCATATATCACAATATTGCTTTTAATTTGCCCGACAGAACGTAGCAGCAGACCAGTGGAAGGTGAGCGTCATCAGCCACTTTTTGTGTGATTGAAAAATGTCTCACATGGACCTAATTTTAGGAGGTAGCAAAGGTTTCAGAGTAAACGCTTTTCAATTTTGGACCATTCCCACTGTCCGCTTACACATGAAAGCTGTTGGGGGCTGGCGGGCCTCAGATTACCAAAAGTCAACAGGGTTCCATGGTGTAATGGCTAGCACTCTGGACTCTGAATCCAGTGATCCGAGTTCAAGTCTCGGTGGGACCTACGTTTAAAGATGTACCGCATTTATAGCACTCTTACCTTTCTACATAGTCAAGGCCAGCACCTGAACGACACTGATTGACTCCACATTAGCCTTGCTAAAACTTTGATACCTCTGTATCTCTTTCAGTAGGCAAGATATGTGCACCTAAGGCATTTTGATCGCTTCAGATTTTAAAACTCACTTTTGCCAATGTCTTTGCTAGCTTTTGAATGAATTTAGTGGGCCTATTTCATGTATTTGTAGTCAGGATGGCCGAGCGGTCTAAGGCGCTGCGTTCAGGTCGCAGTCTCCATTGGAGGCGTGGGTTCAAATCCCACTTCTGACATCTTACCAATAGCCGATCCTTGGTCATCATGAAGAAACCTCCGCACATGCAAGTAATTGTGTGACCACCCTTTAAAATCACCGGTTCTTCAAGCCTCATTGTCCAACAGTACTTCCTCTCTTCGGGTATTTTGTCCTCTTTTTCTTCACTGGGTTTTGTTTTAAAGAGCTACCTTCCACTTTGCATATATCACAATATTGCTTTTAATTTGCCCGACAGAACGTAGCAGCAGACCAGTGGAAGGTGAGCGTCATCAGCCACTTTTTGTGTGATTGAAAAATGTCTCACATGGACCTAATTTTAGGAGGTAGCAAAGGTTTCAGAGTAAACGCTTTTCAATTTTGGACCATTCCCACTGTCCGCTTACACATGAAAGCTGTTGGGGGCTGGCGGGCCTCAGATTACCAAAAGTCAACAGGGTTCCATGGTGTAATGGCTAGCACTCTGGACTCTGAATCCAGTGATCCGAGTTCAAGTCTCGGTGGGACCTACGTTTAAAGATGTACCGCATTTATAGCACTCTTACCTTTCTACATAGTCAAGGCCAGCACCTGAACGACACTGATTGACTCCACATTAGCCTTGCTAAAACTTTGATACCTCTGTATCTCTTTCAGTAGGCAAGATATGTGCACCTAAGGCATTTTGATCGCTTCAGATTTTAAAACTCACTTTTGCCAATGTCTTTGCTAGCTTTTGAATGAATTTAGTGGGCCTATTTCATGTATTTGTAGTCAGGATGGCCGAGCGGTCTAAGGCGCTGCGTTCAGGTCGCAGTCTCCATTGGAGGCGTGGGTTCAAATCCCACTTCTGACATCTTACCAATAGCCGATCCTTGGTCATCATGAAGAAACCTCCGCACATGCAAGTAATTGTGTGACCACCCTTTAAAATCACCGGTTCTTCAAGCCTCATTGTCCAACAGTACTTCCTCTCTTCGGGTATTTTGTCCTCTTTTTCTTCACTGGGTTTTGTTTTAAAGAGCTACCTTCCACTTTGCATATATCACAATATTGCTTTTAATTTGCCCGACAGAACGTAGCAGCAGACCAGTGGAAGGTGAGCGTCATCAGCCACTTTTTGTGTGATTGAAAAATGTCTCACATGGACCTAATTTTAGGAGGTAGCAAAGGTTTCAGAGTAAACGCTTTTCAATTTTGGACCATTCCCACTGTCCGCTTACACATGAAAGCTGTTGGGGGCTGGCGGGCCTCAGATTACCAAAAGTCAACAGGGTTCCATGGTGTAATGGCTAGCACTCTGGACTCTGAATCCAGTGATCCGAGTTCAAGTCTCGGTGGGACCTACGTTTAAAGATGTACCGCATTTATAGCACTCTTACCTTTCTACATAGTCAAGGCCAGCACCTGAACGACACTGATTGACTCCACATTAGCCTTGCTAAAACTTTGATACCTCTGTATCTCTTTCAGTAGGCAAGATATGTGCACCTAAGGCATTTTGATCGCTTCAGATTTTAAAACTCACTTTTGCCAATGTCTTTGCTAGCTTTTGAATGAATTTAGTGGGCCTACTTTCATGTATTTGTAGTCAGGATGGCCGAGCGGTCTAAGGCGCTGCGTTCAGGTCGCAGTCTCCATTGGAGGCGTGGGTTCAAATCCCACTTCTGACATCTTACCAATAGCCGATCCTTGGTCATCATGAAGAAACCTCCGCACATGCAAGTAATTGTGTGACCACCCTTTAAAATCACCGGTTCTTCAAGCCTCATTGTCCAACAGTACTTCCTCTCTTCGGGTATTTTGTCCTCTTTTTCTTCACTGGGTTTTGTTTTAAAGAGCTACCTTCCACTTTGCATATATCACAATATTGCTTTTAATTTGCCCGACAGAACGTAGCAGCAGACCAGTGGAAGGTGAGCGTCATCAGCCACTTTTTGTGTGATTGAAAAATGTCTCACATGGACCTAATTTTAGGAGGTAGCAAAGGTTTCAGAGTAAACGCTTTTCAATTTTGGACCATTCCCACTGTCCGCTTACACATGAAAGCTGTTGGGGGCTGGCGGGCCTCAGATTACCAAAAGTCAACAGGGTTCCATGGTGTAATGGCTAGCACTCTGGACTCTGAATCCAGTGATCCGAGTTCAAGTCTCGGTGGGACCTACGTTTAAAGATGTACCGCATTTATAGCACTCTTACCTTTCTACATAGTCAAGGCCAGCACCTGAACGACACTGATTGACTCCACATTAGCCTTGCTAAAACTTTGATACCTCTGTATCTCTTTCAGTAGGCAAGATATGTGCACCTAAGGCATTTTGATCGCTTCAGATTTTAAAACTCACTTTTGCCAATGTCTTTGCTAGCTTTTGAATGAATTTAGTGGGCCTACTTCATGTATTTGTAGTCAGGATGGCCGAGCGGTCTAAGGCGCTGCGTTCAGGTCGCAGTCTCCATTGGAGGCGTGGGTTCAAATCCCACTTCTGACATCTTACCAATAGCCGATCCTTGGTCATCATGAAGAAACCTCCGCACATGCAAGTAATTGTGTGACCACCCTTTAAAATCACCGGTTCTTCAAGCCTCATTGTCCAACAGTACTTCCTCTCTTCGGGTATTTTGTCCTCTTTTTCTTCACTGGGTTTTGTTTTAAAGAGCTACCTTCCACTTTGCATATATCACAATATTGCTTTTAATTTGCCCGACAGAACGTAGCAGCAGACCAGTGGAAGGTGAGCGTCATCAGCCACTTTTTGTGTGATTGAAAAATGTCTCACATGGACCTAATTTTAGGAGGTAGCAAAGGTTTCAGAGTAAACGCTTTTCAATTTTGGACCATTCCCACTGTCCGCTTACACATGAAAGCTGTTGGGGGCTGGCGGGCCTCAGATTACCAAAAGTCAACAGGGTTCCATGGTGTAATGGCTAGCACTCTGGACTCTGAATCCAGTGATCCGAGTTCAAGTCTCGGTGGGACCTACGTTTAAAGATGTACCGCATTTATAGCACTCTTACCTTTCTACATAGTCAAGGCCAGCACCTGAACGACACTGATTGACTCCACATTAGCCTTGCTAAAACTTTGATACCTCTGTATCTCTTTCAGTAGGCAAGATATGTGCACCTAAGGCATTTTGATCGCTTCAGATTTTAAAACTCACTTTTGCCAATGTCTTTGCTAGCTTTTGAATGAATTTAGTGGGCCTATTTCATGTATTTGTAGTCAGGATGGCCGAGCGGTCTAAGGCGCTGCGTTCAGGTCGCAGTCTCCATTGGAGGCGTGGGTTCAAATCCCACTTCTGACATCTTACCAATAGCCGATCCTTGGTCATCATGAAGAAACCTCCGCACATGCAAGTAATTGTGTGACCACCCTTTAAAATCACCGGTTCTTCAAGCCTCATTGTCCAACAGTACTTCCTCTCTTCGGGTATTTTGTCCTCTTTTTCTTCACTGGGTTTTGTTTTAAAGAGCTACCTTCCACTTTGCATATATCACAATATTGCTTTTAATTTGCCCGACAGAACGTAGCAGCAGACCAGTGGAAGGTGAGCGTCATCAGCCACTTTTTGTGTGATTGAAAAATGTCTCACATGGACCTAATTTTAGGAGGTAGCAAAGGTTTCAGAGTAAACGCTTTTCAATTTTGGACCATTCCCACTGTCCGCTTACACATGAAAGCTGTTGGGGGCTGGCGGGCCTCAGATTACCAAAAGTCAACAGGGTTCCATGGTGTAATGGCTAGCACTCTGGACTCTGAATCCAGTGATCCGAGTTCAAGTCTCGGTGGGACCTACGTTTAAAGATGTACCGCATTTATAGCACTCTTACCTTTCTACATAGTCAAGGCCAGCACCTGAACGACACTGATTGACTCCACATTAGCCTTGCTAAAACTTTGATACCTCTGTATCTCTTTCAGTAGGCAAGATATGTGCACCTAAGGCATTTTGATCGCTTCAGATTTTAAAACTCACTTTTGCCAATGTCTTTGCTAGCTTTTGAATGAATTTAGTGGGCCTACTTCATGTATTTGTAGTCAGGATGGCCGAGCGGTCTAAGGCGCTGCGTTCAGGTCGCAGTCTCCATTGGAGGCGTGGGTTCAAATCCCACTTCTGACATCTTACCAATAGCCGATCCTTGGTCATCATGAAGAAACCTCCGCACATGCAAGTAATTGTGTGACCACCCTTTAAAATCACCGGTTCTTCAAGCCTCATTGTCCAACAGTACTTCCTCTCTTCGGGTATTTTGTCCTCTTTTTCTTCACTGGGTTTTGTTTTAAAGAGCTACCTTCCACTTTGCATATATCACAATATTGCTTTTAATTTGCCCGACAGAACGTAGCAGCAGACCAGTGGAAGGTGAGCGTCATCAGCCACTTTTTGTGTGATTGAAAAATGTCTCACATGGACCTAATTTTAGGAGGTAGCAAAGGTTTCAGAGTAAACGCTTTTCAATTTTGGACCATTCCCACTGTCCGCTTACACATGAAAGCTGTTGGGGGCTGGCGGGCCTCAGATTACCAAAAGTCAACAGGGTTCCATGGTGTAATGGCTAGCACTCTGGACTCTGAATCCAGTGATCCGAGTTCAAGTCTCGGTGGGACCTACGTTTAAAGATGTACCGCATTTATAGCACTCTTACCTTTCTACATAGTCAAGGCCAGCACCTGAACGACACTGATTGACTCCACATTAGCCTTGCTAAAACTTTGATACCTCTGTATCTCTTTCAGTAGGCAAGATATGTGCACCTAAGGCATTTTGATCGCTTCAGATTTTAAAACTCACTTTTGCCAATGTCTTTGCTAGCTTTTGAATGAATTTAGTGGGCCTATTTCATGTATTTGTAGTCAGGATGGCCGAGCGGTCTAAGGCGCTGCGTTCAGGTCGCAGTCTCCATTGGAGGCGTGGGTTCAAATCCCACTTCTGACATCTTACCAATAGCCGATCCTTGGTCATCATGAAGAAACCTCCGCACATGCAAGTAATTGTGTGACCACCCTTTAAAATCACCGGTTCTTCAAGCCTCATTGTCCAACAGTACTTCCTCTCTTCGGGTATTTTGTCCTCTTTTTCTTCACTGGGTTTTGTTTTAAAGAGCTACCTTCCACTTTGCATATATCACAATATTGCTTTTAATTTGCCCGACAGAACGTAGCAGCAGACCAGTGGAAGGTGAGCGTCATCAGCCACTTTTTGTGTGATTGAAAAATGTCTCACATGGACCTAATTTTAGGAGGTAGCAAAGGTTTCAGAGTAAACGCTTTTCAATTTTGGACCATTCCCACTGTCCGCTTACACATGAAAGCTGTTGGGGGCTGGCGGGCCTCAGATTACCAAAAGTCAACAGGGTTCCATGGTGTAATGGCTAGCACTCTGGACTCTGAATCCAGTGATCCGAGTTCAAGTCTCGGTGGGACCTACGTTTAAAGATGTACCGCATTTATAGCACTCTTACCTTTCTACATAGTCAAGGCCAGCACCTGAACGACACTGATTGACTCCACATTAGCCTTGCTAAAACTTTGATACCTCTGTATCTCTTTCAGTAGGCAAGATATGTGCACCTAAGGCATTTTGATCGCTTCAGATTTTAAAACTCACTTTTGCCAATGTCTTTGCTAGCTTTTGAATGAATTTAGTGGGCCTATTTCATGTATTTGTAGTCAGGATGGCCGAGCGGTCTAAGGCGCTGCGTTCAGGTCGCAGTCTCCATTGGAGGCGTGGGTTCAAATCCCACTTCTGACATCTTACCAATAGCCGATCCTTGGTCATCATGAAGAAACCTCCGCACATGCAAGTAATTGTGTGACCACCCTTTAAAATCACCGGTTCTTCAAGCCTCATTGTCCAACAGTACTTCCTCTCTTCGGGTATTTTGTCCTCTTTTTCTTCACTGGGTTTTGTTTTAAAGAGCTACCTTCCACTTTGCATATATCACAATATTGCTTTTAATTTGCCCGACAGAACGTAGCAGCAGACCAGTGGAAGGTGAGCGTCATCAGCCACTTTTTGTGTGATTGAAAAATGTCTCACATGGACCTAATTTTAGGAGGTAGCAAAGGTTTCAGAGTAAACGCTTTTCAATTTTGGACCATTCCCACTGTCCGCTTACACATGAAAGCTGTTGGGGGCTGGCGGGCCTCAGATTACCAAAAGTCAACAGGGTTCCATGGTGTAATGGCTAGCACTCTGGACTCTGAATCCAGTGATCCGAGTTCAAGTCTCGGTGGGACCTACGTTTAAAGATGTACGCATTTATAGCACTCTTACCTTTCTACATAGTCAAGGCCAGCACCTGAACGACACTGATTGACTCCACATTAGCCTTGCTAAAACTTTGATACCTCTGTATCTCTTTCAGTAGGCAAGATATGTGCACCTAAGGCATTTTGATCGCTTCAGATTTTAAAACTCACTTTTGCCAATGTCTTTGCTAGCTTTTGAATGAATTTAGTGGGCCTATTTCATGTATTTGTAGTCAGGATGGCCGAGCGGTCTAAGGCGCTGCGTTCAGGTCGCAGTCTCCATTGGAGGCGTGGGTTCAAATCCCACTTCTGACATCTTACCAATAGCCGATCCTTGGTCATCATGAAGAAACCTCCGCACATGCAAGTAATTGTGTGACCACCCTTTAAAATCACCGGTTCTTCAAGCCTCATTGTCCAACAGTACTTCCTCTCTTCGGGTATTTTGTCCTCTTTTTCTTCACTGGGTTTTGTTTTAAAGAGCTACCTTCCACTTTGCATATATCACAATATTGCTTTTAATTTGCCCGACAGAACGTAGCAGCAGACCAGTGGAAGGTGAGCGTCATCAGCCACTTTTTGTGTGATTGAAAAATGTCTCACATGGACCTAATTTTAGGAGGTAGCAAAGGTTTCAGAGTAAACGCTTTTCAATTTTGGACCATTCCCACTGTCCGCTTACACATGAAAGCTGTTGGGGGCTGGCGGGCCTCAGATTACCAAAAGTCAACAGGGTTCCATGGTGTAATGGCTAGCACTCTGGACTCTGAATCCAGTGATCCGAGTTCAAGTCTCGGTGGGACCTACGTTTAAAGATGTACCACATTTATAGCACTCTTACCTTTCTACATAGTCAAGGCCAGCACCTGAACGACACTGATTGACTCCACATTAGCCTTGCTAAAACTTTGATACCTCTGTATCTCTTTCAGTAGGCAAGATATGTGCACCTAAGGCATTTTGATCGCTTCAGATTTTAAAACTCACTTTTGCCAATGTCTTTGCTAGCTTTTGAATGAATTTAGTGGGCCTATTTCATGTATTTGTAGTCAGGATGGCCGAGCGGTCTAAGGCGCTGCGTTCAGGTCGCAGTCTCCATTGGAGGCGTGGGTTCAAATCCCACTTCTGACATCTTACCAATAGCCGATCCTTGGTCATCATGAAGAAACCTCCGCACATGCAAGTAATTGTGTGACCACCCTTTAAAATCACCGGTTCTTCAAGCCTCATTGTCCAACAGTACTTCCTCTCTTCGGGTATTTTGTCCTCTTTTTCTTCACTGGGTTTTGTTTTAAAGAGCTACCTTCCACTTTGCATATATCACAATATTGCTTTTAATTTGCCCGACAGAACGTAGCAGCAGACCAGTGGAAGGTGAGCGTCATCAGCCACTTTTTGTGTGATTGAAAAATGTCTCACATGGACCTAATTTTAGGAGGTAGCAAAGGTTTCAGAGTAAACGCTTTTCAATTTTGGACCATTCCCACTGTCCGCTTACACATGAAAGCTGTTGGGGGCTGGCGGGCCTCAGATTACCAAAAGTCAACAGGGTTCCATGGTGTAATGGCTAGCACTCTGGACTCTGAATCCAGTGATCCGAGTTCAAGTCTCGGTGGGACCTACGTTTAAAGATGTACCGCATTTATAGCACTCTTACCTTTCTACATAGTCAAGGCCAGCACCTGAACGACACTGATTGACTCCACATTAGCCTTGCTAAAACTTTGATACCTCTGTATCTCTTTCAGTAGGCAAGATATGTGCACCTAAGGCATTTTGATCGCTTCAGATTTTAAAACTCACTTTTGCCAATGTCTTTGCTAGCTTTTGAATGAATTTAGTGGGCCTATTTCATGTATTTGTAGTCAGGATGGCCGAGCGGTCTAAGGCGCTGCGTTCAGGTCGCAGTCTCCATTGGAGGCGTGGGTTCAAATCCCACTTCTGACATCTTACCAATAGCCGATCCTTGGTCATCATGAAGAAACCTCCGCACATGCAAGTAATTGTGTGACCACCCTTTAAAATCACCGGTTCTTCAAGCCTCATTGTCCAACAGTACTTCCTCTCTTCGGGTATTTTGTCCTCTTTTTCTTCACTGGGTTTTGTTTTAAAGAGCTACCTTCCACTTTGCATATATCACAATATTGCTTTTAATTTGCCCGACAGAACGTAGCAGCAGACCAGTGGAAGGTGAGCGTCATCAGCCACTTTTTGTGTGATTGAAAAATGTCTCACATGGACCTAATTTTAGGAGGTAGCAAAGGTTTCAGAGTAAACGCTTTTCAATTTTGGACCATTCCCACTGTCCGCTTACACATGAAAGCTGTTGGGGGCTGGCGGGCCTCAGATTACCAAAAGTCAACAGGGTTCCATGGTGTAATGGCTAGCACTCTGGACTCTGAATCCAGTGATCCGAGTTCAAGTCTCGGTGGGACCTACGTTTAAAGATGTACCGCATTTATAGCACTCTTACCTTTCTACATAGTCAAGGCCAGCACCTGAACGACACTGATTGACTCCACATTAGCCTTGCTAAAACTTTGATACCTCTGTATCTCTTTCAGTAGGCAAGATATGTGCACCTAAGGCATTTTGATCGCTTCAGATTTTAAAACTCACTTTTGCCAATGTCTTTGCTAGCTTTTGAATGAATTTAGTGGGCCTATTTCATGTATTTGTAGTCAGGATGGCCGAGCGGTCTAAGGCGCTGCGTTCAGGTCGCAGTCTCCATTGGAGGCGTGGGTTCAAATCCCACTTCTGACATCTTACCAATAGCCGATCCTTGGTCATCATGAAGAAACCTCCGCACATGCAAGTAATTGTGTGACCACCCTTTAAAATCACCGGTTCTTCAAGCCTCATTGTCCAACAGTACTTCCTCTCTTCGGGTATTTTGTCCTCTTTTTCTTCACTGGGTTTTGTTTTAAAGAGCTACCTTCCACTTTGCATATATCACAATATTGCTTTTAATTTGCCCGACAGAACGTAGCAGCAGACCAGTGGAAGGTGAGCGTCATCAGCCACTTTTTGTGTGATTGAAAAATGTCTCACATGGACCTAATTTTAGGAGGTAGCAAAGGTTTCAGAGTAAACGCTTTTCAATTTTGGACCATTCCCACTGTCCGCTTACACATGAAAGCTGTTGGGGGCTGGCGGGCCTCAGATTACCAAAAGTCAACAGGGTTCCATGGTGTAATGGCTAGCACTCTGGACTCTGAATCCAGTGATCCGAGTTCAAGTCTCGGTGGGACCTACGTTTAAAGATGTACCACATTTATAGCACTCTTACCTTTCTACATAGTCAAGGCCAGCACCTGAACCACACTGATTGACTCCACATTAGCCTTGCTAAAACTTTGATACCTCTGTATCTCTTTCAGTGTCTCAGTAGGCAAGATATTTGCACCTAAGGCATTTTGATCGCTTCAGATTTTAAAACTCACTTTTGCCAATGTCTTTGCTAGCTTTAGATTCAATACATCTGTTGAATGAAAGACGTGCTCTCACAAACTGATCATGTGCTGAGGATAACATGCTAATTCACAATCACCTCCGGTCAAAGACATGATGAATTCATTCGGGATCCATCGTGTGATTTTTATTACTGAATGTAGTGGTCCAAGATAATATCTTAATGCGCTGTCATGTTAAAGAATTAACACATTTATGACCCTAACCTTTTCACTTTTACAAGTCTTGACTGTTGACACAGGGCAGTTTTGGTCCATGGACTTATGCTGATGACCCCAGATTCAAAGCCTATCTTCAAATAAGGCCCAGCTCCAGCCTTAGCAGAAATCCACATTCATCAGATCAGGCTAACTTGTTCAGTCTTTGACTGTCCAGTGTTGGGGAGTCTGTGTCCACTTTAGTCCCAAAGTTATTCTTGGCTGAGAGGAGTGATATTCTGTTGCATATTATCTGGGGCCGGTTTTTCAAAAGTTTTAATCTGGATCAAACTGATCCAGATTTGGTAATCTCGTTTTCTGCTATCCAGGATCACGTAATCCATTTTATTTTTATGCTGGTTTTTCAAAGCAATGTGGGATTGGATTACTCTGATCCGGATTCAAACTTTTCAGGATTACCAAATCTGGATTACCTGTGGTCTAATCACAATGTAGCTATGTAAAGAACAACAGGTAGAATAGTGTGGGGTCACTCCAATATGCTTTATTTGAACAGAAAGTTCAAATAAAGCATAGTCCCTCTCTGTGATGACGTCCCTGATGCACCTGAGCCCATTGGAGACACTGACCAACCTCCGGCATTCTGTCAGAATGAGGGCCCGACTGGACGACCAATAAGAGATGCAATTGTTGGATACTATTTTTGATCAGTCCATGACTGATGATTGTGTCAGTGTGATTAATGTTTAATGAACAAAGACATAATTTATTATTTGAGTTCAATATTGACAGCTGTTTGGGGGATTACTTTATGGGGCCGAAATATTTATAATTTATAATTTGCTGTACTGAAAGGTTGCTAGCCTACATAGCTTACCTACTTTATGTACTCCCTGTTGAACAATTCAAGTGAAATTGATGAATAAATATAAATACTGTAAAATGCATGATATAAATGTTGCATTATTTAACTAACCAATTTTAGTTACCTAGTTTTATTACTGATATCCACCATGAATCCACCCTCCTGCTGGGATCAGTTTAATCCTGATTTTTAGGATCAAACTGATCCCAATCCTACCAAAAAGTTTTGAAAAACCCAACTCAAGGTTTGATCCGGATCAACAACAAGATTAGATTACGTGATCCAATCCAATTTCTGAATCCTTTTTTTCTTTTGAAAAAACCATTTTCAAGATTTGATCCAATCCGATAGCTGTAATCCGATCAGATTACTTTTGAAAAACCGGCCCCAGGAGATAAAACAAGTTCATCCAAAAATTCATTTGACAGACATCTGGGTAACTGGCTGGCTTGGATTTCCCAAGTACCCAATCTTCATAGTAAAACTGAAATGGATGCAAATGTTAGAACATGAACCTGATGTCAGATCCTCCCAAGTTCTTATTGGTTGTGGTTGATAAAAGACTAAGGTCACAGGCTTTTAAAGTCTGGTAACTGCCAAACATTTTCGAGTCGAAAGTCGTGAAGCTAAAAACGACAAATTCTGCTTCAATTATTATTTCAAGTTAACATTTGAAAATATTTAACTCCACTTATAGACACATCTCCTCACAACTGCTACGAGACAATAAAGATTGATTCTGTTCCATATTCACAACTAATATGACTCTAAGCCAAGCACAAAGTAATCATAGTTTTTAATAAACAAGAAACTAAATACTGCATTTCACTCCTCCTCTTAGAGCCAGTCTTTTCCCATCTCCAATCGCTGTCTATGTCTAGAAACGTTTGTGTGTGTGTGCATTCATTGCTCATTGCCGATTCTTTGTCTATGTCCCTTGATGCCCAGACGTACAAAAATAAAAAGGATAATATAATTGAACAGCTTTAAAGCATGTAGCCGATTTAATGTAGTCCGTTGGAGGGACCCTCTTTTAGTCGCTGTTACCCAGCTGAGCGTGAAGTTCCGCTGTTTGCCATCGACAACATGCACAAAATTTAAAAATGAGTCATATCAATCAACTGTAATGTTTTGATTGAGAGGGTATGAACAAAGGTTTATTTCCACATTTAATTCGAAGGAGTTGTGGCTCAAGGAGGCCGAAGTGAGAACCCTTAAAGCTCGGCTCACTCAGTGGCGGTTCTACATGGAATTATAACAATATAATTGAAAGTGAAACTTAGATTGATCAATTGAACAAATCCTGAACATTTGAATATGACACTTAAGAGAATCAATGCACACAATTCTGCCCAACACAGTATATGTTACAACATAAAAGTGGCAAGAATATATACAATCAGATATAGAAAAAAGTTAACAAGAGCAGAGATACAATAATATAAAATATTAAGAATAATATACAAATAAGAGCAGTGGTTTTTGATGGCAGGTCAGGGAAGTTCTTAATTTTTTTTGTTTCTATAGTCTTCTTAATTTGTTGGGTCTCATAGAGTTTTCAGACATAAATTACTCACTGGTCTCTCCTCATGTCCTACCACATTGACTGTGAACCCAAGAACAAGACAGGCTTCATCGTACTTTCTTTTCAACTTGGTTTTTGAACGCCATATCGCGTTTGTCACTGACCGGCTTCTTCACGTGACAGAGCTCTGATCTCCTGTGTGTGTCTCTGAGAGAGTGGGGCCGGAGCCACAGAGTGTTCGCTGTTCAGGGAGCCGCTGCAGAGGAGCTGAAGAGCCGCCCTCGGCTTCGCAGCCTCGGGTTGACAAACCTCTTGCTACGGCGAAAGAGCATTTTGTTTACTGCTCCGCCGTTAAAGAGATGCGGACCTTAAAACATTGGATTGGTTATAATACTAGTTTATGCCTCGTGGGGCGCGCCACACATTTGTGAATCACTGCTCTACACAGTGGATCCCCGTTCCCCCCCTTGTCTGCTCCATTTGGGAGACCCAGAGGTGAACTGGGTCCCCCGCGCCCCCTCCCCTCCCCCCTTCTCACGCAGCATCAAGCAGGGGCGCCTGCAGTTGCAGGGGGCGCCAATTTGCCAGTTTCCCACACAGAGTTATGATAGATAATAGAAAACCGCTTTGCGGGCCAGATGATTTTGGCCCGCAAGTGCTCGTGCCGCCCCCCACGTGAAGTGCTCGTGCCGCCCCCCACGTGACGTGAAAAAGTGCCGCCCCGGGCGGCTGCCCGGTTCGCCCGTGCCTAAAACCGCCACTGGGCTCACTACAATGAGACATGACATGAGTAGTACAGGTAAAATATATACTTAATTGAATCATTGAAGATCTTCATCGGGGGTTTAACTGGTTGGTTTGGCAAAGTGCATAACTATCTCTTCCATGGCAGAGAATTAAAGAATAGCAGACATGTGCTTCCTTTTCATTGGGATGAAAACAGAACTGTGGTCACACAGCATACACAGCTGATATGTGGAAAAACAGTGGCTGTAATTCACCACAGAATGTTGAGCTACAGTTTAATAAATATACTTTTCTTCTTCAGGGTCCAGCCAGTCGATAGCAGGAGCCCACACGTCTTCATATGTCACCATTTGCATTGACCTATTATTAAGAAGAGAAGGTGTGAAGGGGTTTGCAGGTGCTGTGGCTTTACAACTCCATCTTACTCTCTCACATTCTGCACCCCCACCTCCCCCCTGTCTGTCCCGGTCTGTGTCTTGCTGCCTCACACACCTCCTCCACCTTGTATTTAAGTCTATTCACTATCTCTCTGAATGAGATCTCCCGCCAGAGAGAGTAAACAATGTCTGGCAGAGAGACAGAGAGGCATACAGAATGGAGGATTCACTCGCCTCTATTAGCATCTTGTCTGTCGCATGGAGGATGCTGGGATAGCCTGCCTCAGCTGACAGCCTCTTCTCCACTCAGAGCCGCAGGGTTCAATGCATGGAGTCCCCCATTTTTCTCTAGCATTTCGATTTATTATCACCCAAAACAGGAACACGCCTTTCTAAGTGCAGCATGGAGAAAAGCCGTCAGCTTTCATGTCTTTTAATATCTTCCTACTGTGAGAAACTTCAGATCTTGAGTTTACAATGGCCCAAGCTTGCTCTCCGATTCAGAGAAGGTACTGTCCCAATCTCATGAGCATGTGCGAACTTGTCGTTATCTCAAGCTTGTTTAATTTCATTACACTTTTAGAATTAAAAAAATTTAAATTTTTATGCTTAGATTTGAACAAGTCTTGGTCTATTTATGTTCTCACTCAAAAACCCGCCTCGCTTCGACAGATGCAATTCTTGGAAGCAGTACAACCAGCTAACTCCATTATTTGTTTTGCATCAAAGTTTCATTAATTATTCCATTAGCTGAAAGGCAGGGGCTGCAGGGGGAACGAGACATGAACATAGGGGGGTGTAAGAGAGGATTTGGAAAGGGGAGTGAAACCGGACTGCCTTTTCTCCTCACCTTTTTTCTTTCTTTTTGAAGGAGGGACAAAGGTGAGCTCCAGGGGGGAGACTACAGATTGACTGATATCTGATATGTAATTAAAGGTAATTTCTTACAGCATGTGAGAGCACCGGAATCATGTGACCCTTAAATGTGTGCTGTATGAGAGATAACGTTTATTATGTAGTATATTTCTCATGATTGCATCAAGATTTGTCTTTAAATTTAGTTCAAGTTAAAGGCAGACAGTGTATAGCATTGATAAATCCTACTTACACCCACTGAAGCGCATTGTATCCATCTCTCAGTTGTCTTATTTTTTAAATAAATAGACAATATCGCTGACATATCAGGGTAAACCGGGACACCGATGTGACTGGGGGAAAGAGTGGTCGTGATCCAGGGAAGGATATAGAAAAGAAAAATAGGGTGGGGACAGGAGAGGGTGAGCCGAGGAGGAAAATCTAATATGAAAATGAAAATGTAAATGTGCTGAGGGAAAGAGGTGGTGTTGAGGAGGGGGAGGAGGGAGGGTAGTGGTTAGCAGTTTTTCAAGCAAGTCCTAATCCTTCCTCTGCAGGGCCCAGATAGCGATCGCTAACAGGAGACCGACACCGGAGCTCCTTTGAAATGCAGAGCGGCTCGGTGTGTAAATTGGGAGGCGCCGACCGCCGCTGCCATCAGTTGACACGTGGCACTCGCGACCCTCTGCGCACGTCTAGGGGCCGTGGCGCCACAAAAGTAAATCTTGCACATCAGACAATTTAATTTTCGGCACAGGGGAGACAAGTTGCACAATGATATGGATTCTTTGCGATGATAATGCCCCCCCTTAGAGGTGGATCATCATTTAGATTTCCATAGTCTGTCCCTTTCTGTGCTGACATATGAACTCAGGCCTGATGAACAACAGTTGAGATATGTGGTTTTCCTGCAATTGTTTTTAAGGTGCACAGCAGCTATAGAGATCAATTGAAGTTTAAATTATCTCCACTTGCAACATATTCTTCAAATACAGCACAAATTCAGATATTTTCCACTTTTAGCCGCTGCACCTTCCGCAATCCAGGCAATCATATACTGTATTATATATACTATGAACATTTTAATAGTAAAATATATGCATTTTCTTGTATCCATAAAAGCTCAATTAACGAAATTGCATCACACTTGGATCAAAAACACACATAACCCATTAACATTGGCATAGCATTTTGATGACATGCCATCAAAACATGAGGTTCTGTTTCTTGGACATATTTTGTTCAATCAAGTCCAAACTATACATGTAAGACAAGAATCCCGGCCTGATGACGTCTAAACCGAAATCATGGCTTAAAATCACAGCGCCACCTGCTGGCTACAGGAAGTGACATGTTTTATACATTGATGCACTGCTCCTGGCTGCTTAACAATATACAGCTCAAATGAGCTCAGTCAAGTCATTGGATCATGGTCAGAATTGTGACATTTCCTCAAACTGTGTAAACATTGCAGTGCAGCGAAGGATCATCCTTCGCCTAAGTACAAGATGTTGTCATAACTCCAGTGTGCATTGTCCGATCACTACCAAACTTCAGTCATATGATTAAATTCCAAGCCTGACAAAAAAAGCTCTGTGTCAATATTTACTCAATGTCATAGCGCCACCTACTGACTCGCCATGAAACGGGAAGTACTTTGTAAATACTCTGCATTATCCAAATTACTGACCTATGATCACAATCCTGACCTGAACACATCCATATATTTATATTAGTTCATGGTCATAGCGCCACCTACTGATCAGTGTGAAAATTAAGATGTTGTAACATTGTCCAATTGACACAAAATTGCTCACGCTACATCAGAAGCCCTACTTGAACAGATATATTAGTATGTAGGTAATAGTAGTGATGGCGCCACCTACGGGCAAAAGGGAAATAAGCTGTGTTTTACAACTATCATTCGATTTACAAATAATTTTTACAGTGTGATGTGCAATTGATAGCGTGCACCGTAATGAGCAATTAGCAGGCAACGATCGACATGGCTCAACGGACGCAGGAAGTAAAGCGTTTGTCTTTGCCACAGTGCGCAAAAGGCATGCAACGCGGAGACGTGCACTTGGTCATCGATCGCTCTCTCCACTACCCACAACAGGCGTTAAAATGCCTGTGCTTGGACCCGTTAGTGCTACAACGTAGCCCTAGTTCATTTTGGGATTTACTGATGCACTTTAAGAGTGCTCAGGTCTAACCTTGTAATATCGTAAAACCCTGTATTTTGATAGTATGTATTCACTGTTGTCTGAGTTCCTCAAGGGGATGTCATACAATCTTTGGCAAGATTGTGTATTTGGTGGATGAGTTTGCCTTTAGAGAACACTAAAACCATAGTAAATATAACATGACTTATGAGTACGACAAGACCACCTCTCCTCTATATGATTCAGAAAGTGTACCCTGTGTATATCCAAATTCTGAGGATATATGCAAAGATATACCGGAAATTATGTTATTCCGTAACACTATGAACACATTGTTGTTGACTCTTCTTCAGTCATTTATGTTAAAATGTTACACAAAGTACACTAGTAGAGGTTTCATTCTCTAAACTGTTGAGAGCTATTCAAGCTATTTCTCCTTCTTTTGTCTTCCCAGGCTGCTGCTCTCTGACAAAATATTCCCTAAAGAGGAAGTGGAAAGCCAGCAGTGTTTTCTAACATTTCCATGCTATCAACAAACGATAATCCAAAGCCCACTCGCTCTTTTTCCACCACGCTACTGGCCCTGCTGAGGCTCGCGGTTACTGCAGACGAGGACAGACCGTGGCCGTTCTGCTAACTTACTAAACCAAGCCCCTCTTCCAGTGCTCCTCCACTCTCAACCTCCTTCTTAGTGAGTCTATTACATGGCAACTCATGTTCCAACACAAGTTCCTGGGCTTTCCGCATCTCATTGTATTTCACACTGGCTTACGCTGGGGAAGTAGCCCCACACTAATAGTCATGAAGCTGCCTCATATTGCTCACGTCCATGACAATAATATCTTATTATTTTCCCTCTCTTGGCTTATGTAATTGGTTCACCCCCCATGTGGAACAGATGGTGATGGATGCTCTAATCTTACACTGGAGAGTGGAGGGAAGGAGTCCTCTTCTGGAAGAGAGGCTAAAGTCCCGTGTAGCATGAGAGCTAATAGCATTACATCTCAAATTAAAGTGAAATCAAAGGCAAATCTGCCTTTGTAATACAACCGACATACACACACTGAACACACACGCTGCTGCAGAGAAAAAAATAATCAAGCACAGCTGGGGACGGTGTGATAAAGAAGAACCAATAAATATTTAAGCTAGGTTACTAGCAGCACTGGGAGCATTATGAAGCAGAGTATGCTAACAGGGATCTAGTTAGCCCCTCCTCCCTCACCTCCACAATTCCCTGTTCTTGCACTACTACTTGGCCACAGCCCCCACATATAGATGGAAAGTGACAACGTGATTGTGTGTGGGGCATGGCCACGCTCAGATGAGGGTGTCACTTCTGCCTAGCCTGATTGCCACATTCGGCTGGCACGGTGGCGAAGAGTTAAATTGAGGGAGAAAAGGTCGGGAGCCAGTGGTCATCTGCTCTCCCTCTTTCTCCCCCAAATTACTTGTCCTCCAGGAGGGGAATGAAAACAGACAGGGCCCGGCCAGGGCACCTGGAGCCAGGGAGATGATCTGCAGGGCCGGCAGGCCCCCAGGGGGAAAAAAGGTGAATGGTGGCCAGGGGTGGAAAATAAAAGAGGGGGAGGGTGGAGGTTGGTAGGTGGGGGGATCAGGTGTGTGTGTGAAAGAGAGCTGGTAAAGGTGTCAGACCAAGATGAGTGTGTAAAGCATGCGAGGCTGCACTAGGAAAGGACAGAGGGTCAAGGAAAGAGTGGGTCCCAAAGATTGTGGTGGAGCATCTGAGTGTAAGGTGAAGGTTTCAATTCAGTTGAATATGTGTGTGTGTGTGTGTGTGTGTGTGTGTGTGTGTGTGTGTGTGTGTGTGCATTGCAGAAAACAATTTGTGTCATTTCAATTCTTGACAATTGGAAAATTTTTGGATTACGGACAGATTGTGACTTTTGTTCATTACTATACAAAACCCATGTGCTGTGTATAGGGTATGTTGAAATACTCTGTTGATAAAGAGTGTGTGTGGGGGGGGGGCATCCCTCTGCCGTGACTAAGAAATTAAACACCAGAAAATATTCATTCTAACCCTGATGCAGTAGCCATGGTTATCACGCTTTGATCAGGAGGAATAACTGGATTGACCAACACGGCTGTATTTCAATATGATGTGTGTAATGTTATTATTCTATAAAAATGATGTCAAACTTAAATATCAGTCTAAGCTGAGGCACTTAAGGACACTGTGTTATGACAAAACATACACAAACATTCGATGCTTTACTTTAGATGGTTGTATTTTAAGGTAAATTGTTATAGATGTAAATACCTCTATTTTCTATTAGTGAATTTATGTATAATGCTCTTAATGTTCAGAGTTGTTGTGTTGAAGACACAATGAAATATATATTACATTTTGCAAGTATTTTTGCAATATCTGTATTATTTACAATATTTTGAAGTGTTTTTACAGCAAGACCCTCTGCTTTTATCTTCTGGAGATCAGGGGTGTACACACTATTTCTTACTTTTAATATACACTCCACACTGCACAGCAGTGATATGCAAGTTAGAATGTTAATGCAAAACATGTGCAGCAATTTGAGAGGAGCTGAATTCGAATTTCAGGAATGTTTTAACAATTTAAACTTGAATACCATTTTGGGAGCCTCTGAAACCCATTGACAATCCTCTGTCACGGGTGGCTGCTGCAGCGGAGGCAGAGCTGGTTGGTGTCCTTGAGGCAGAGCAATGAACCTCCTGAGGGACGGGCCAGCACCTTGCACAGTGGCTTTCAGCCCAAAGTGTGCATATGAGATCGGTACATAATAATGGAAAATAAGGAGAATATATTTATGTTTTTATATTAAACTTTTCGCTGAGACACATTTGCTAAGGCACCCAGTCCGTCAATCTGGTGTGCATGCATGAGGACGCACATACATTCACACCTGCAAATAAAAGCGTGTGTCTTACCCAGAGGCTTCAGGATATTTATTCATAAATTCGAGCCAAATTAATCCGTACACAGCATGTTACATGCTATAGGTTCTTGGTTTGATACCAGGAATGGATTTCAGTATTCTGAGTATTCTGTGGGAGAGAAGGAGAAGTCATAAAAGCCCTACTGAGATTTCAAATAATGGATATAACCTGCTGACCAGTGTGACTTTGAACTATTTTGTGCAGATGACTGGGAATCTTGGAAATCAGTGGTCGTGGCTAAACTGGAGTTATGATTGGCATTAAAAATGTATAATGTGATTGCACCTTGAAATGCATTAAATGTTTAATGACTGTGTTGGAGGCAAAGATAGGCTCAACCTTATTCCTATGTTTTTAAGGTAAAAATCGTTTCCTGACAGGACTTACACTGTCTGTCCAGAACCACCAACACTGCCAACTACAGTGTTAGTGTCTAGTATGGACCATAGCAGGTATTTCAAGCATTAAACCTCCTTCTTACACTGGACTTTACTCATTAAGTCAGAATATACCTTTTACACCTTTTGGGGCAGGGAGTGTTGACTAATTTTAAGAATAAGAGTTTAAATCCCACCCAGTTCAGACAACCTGTGTTGACTGAATCTACCCCAAGCATGTTCCCTGTGTGATGAAATAAAGTACTCAAGTGTTCTACTTTACTTGTTCTTTACTTAAGCATTTCCATTTTATGATACTCCTGCTCTATGAGATGTCAAAGGGAATAATACAATTTGACACACTACATATGGCTAGACCTGTAGTAAAGGTGGATAAACAACCCTGTAGTAGTTGATATTCAGAATACTCTTCACATACTATTGCATGTATATATGTATGGTGATTCAGATGTATAGTTGCAAATGTCAGACTTTTGTTTGTAAACAATTTTTTATTATGCTGCTACATTTATTTAATTTGATTTAACTTAACAGGTTATTTCTTTAGTCTAGTTTCGCCTATTTTCTAGAGATTTTCATTAATCACACAATGCACACTGAATACATCACAGATTAGGAATTATCCATGACAACATAATTGTATCCCCATACTAAGTGATTTTCCTGTAATCTAATCTTTTTGAGAGGCTGAATGCAAAACTCTATTTATAGTACTGTAAGGAATAATTGATTTTAGGAGATCTTAAAAAGCTGCATGATTATACTGTCAAAATTATAAATAACTTATAGAATAATGTAAGTCTACTATTCAATATCTAAGAGATTGTACGATATATCTATCTACCCATGCCGTAGAGCTCACGCTGCTTTCTAGAGATCCTGCACACATGCTGTCCCCTTCTACCCCCATTAGGTGGCGCTGTGGGTCAGCTCCACTCACTGACACCATGCCATGATGATGTGCCTCACATCATATACAGTATGACACAGCTGCCAGCCTCTGGCAGTATGTCGGCCTGCTGAGGCAGAACTCGGGGCTTACAGCACAGGACAGCTAACAATTAAACTAAAATGGTATCCTATTGATGACCGGCCAGCTCTTTTGCAGCAGGGCAATTAACCTGCTAATAATACAATGAGCACGAGTCACACACACACACACACACACTCACACACCCAAACATGCACTCACGCATGCACTCACGCACGCACACACACACACACACACACACCCATAGACCCTTCTTCTTCCCTGAGCTCATAGTCCCCTAGGCCATAAGAGAGCCATTGGATTAGAGGATGCTAGTAGAGATAGTTTAACGTAATGAACCATCAAGATGATGACTATTAAAGATGATTTGCAGCGTTCCAGTGCAGAGAGGAGACAGGAAGAGTGACCTGAGTTTGACTGATTGATTGAGTTAACTCTTTCGTCTGTAATTGTTTGCAAGATAAAGAAGGCTCCTCTATGGAAGAGAGATGATACATGAAGAAAGTTGATTTACGTAGCTTTGAGCAGTGAGAGTACTTTTCATAGACATCCCACATTTGGCCACTAACCAGTATGTTCCCCTGAAAACATCTGACATTACAGAGAGAGAAGACCAAAACTGATGTGCAACCGAAGTACAACCACAATGATATTTAATAAATAATTGTATTTGCGAGGAAAGGTTGTCTCAGTATCTCAATTTGTCTTTTCACTGCAGGTTTCCAGATTTAGGTGATTACAGCGGATAACATTACAGTGAATGGACAAACAATCCAGGCTGTGGATTTCCTCAGCTGCTCTTCCATTATTTCAATAAACTGTCATGTCAAGAGCCTGTGAGAAGTGATCGCAGAACTCTGTTGCAGTGAAGTTGAAAACAAAGTTGTTTTCACTGTCAATGTCGCTGCTGAGTCAGTCTGATTTAGTTGGCACATTGAAACCGATGGGAAGACAAAGAGTCTGTCTATTCATGTTCCTCCATAGTTCAGAAATCAAAACAGCAGCTGATGACAGCCAACATGTGAGGAATAGTCTTAGATAGTTAAATTTCACCATTCTGCTGATCTCCATCTCCACCTATACTATTTTAATGTACAACACATGAACTGTAACACATGCACTTTAGCTATCATTAATGCCACCGCTCAAACGTTTTTGAACCGTCCCCATTTTTTCTCTAGTTTTTAAATAAAAACCCATTAAAAGATATAAAGGTGTAAGTTTGTAACATCATGTACATTTAGAAGAAAGCAGGCCTATTCAGGGTTTAAGATACTATTTAACTGTTTCAGTTTCTTGATGAGTCACATATTTTGTTTCACTTTATGATTTTAGATTCAACAGTGATACAACTATTTACGAGATACAATCAAGTCTGTGCTCATTAAGTTGTGAGTTTATGATGGAAGTATGTGGAGTCAGGATGACTTTTAGCTAGTACTTAATTATTACCAAAACAGCATAAAAACAATTAACTGTATAAAGATGTATAACATGTCTACACTTCCACCCACTATGAAGCTGGAATGTCTTCCATATAGACGCTGTCATTTTGGATGGCAGAAATAGTGATTGGGAGATGGAGCAATACATCTGCTTCATCAAAAGACAGTATGATCCATTGATTTTAATATTATCTAATAAGACCCAAACTTACGGAAAATAAATAGTATTACGAAATAAATCAGTGTAGTAGTACTATATCTACAATGAAAGAAACCATCTTTGAGAAATAATTGTTTGACATGTTCTCTGACAGGCGGGATTGATGACTTTCAAGGTAGCCAGCCACCAGGGGGGCGAGCAAGGGGCTTTGGCTTCTCTTTGGGGGCAGGCATGCCGTTCATGTTTATATACAGTCTATGATGAAATCCCAGATTCATTTGGCTTAGTGTGGTGTTAGCAAGCTAACAAATCGGCTAATATGCTAATTTGCATTTGCTCACAATAAATGCTTGAACCTAATTCCCAGAATTATTAGCAGTTTTGTAAACCACTGATTGAAACTGACAGTGAAAATTACTTCTACAAAATGCTATTAAGGGAGAGCTACTGCCCGCAGGCTAAGCCCTTTGCCCCTGAGAGAAGTCTGCATTCACTCCTTCTATCAGAAATAGTCTATATTAGCCCAAACCATGATCTTTTTTAAACCCAACAAAGTACTTTTATTGCCTAACTCGACCAAAGAAGCATGAAGCACTGAAGCTTCTATGGTCACTTACCAGACTTAACGATTACGAGCAAACTTTGAATACTGCATGCGAATAAAACAATTAAATGGAAGAGGAAGTTGTAAAAAAGGTGTTGAAATTATGTGATAATTTATTCAATTGGTTATTTCTGTAAATATGTATATGCATATCACACAATGCACACACACACACTTATGCAGTGTGTGCTGTACTAAACCTGCCACATGTGTTCCTGTCGCGTCCCCTGTTGTGATGCAAACCTCGTCTCTCAGCCCTTATTTACCATTGGGCAACACAGGCATGAATGTTAAGACCAAACAGAGCCCCTCACCACCGTCTGCAGACCTCACTCAATCTCTCAATATCTCTGCAAGCAGAGGACCAGATTGAATTTTTCTCTGGAGTCTCCCAGGATGAGAGAGGACGTCACTGGAGGATACTTCCCTTTTTACGCCCCTCCTGCGGCCCTATAGATGTACGCCTCAGATATTTTCCCCCAGATGTGAGTGAAGGCGTCAGTCGTACTGGGGGAATGCTCTGGATTCGTTTTAGAATTTAAATCTCTCAACAGTGGGAATTCGCTGATAAACACAGGAAAGTCCATCTGGCATGAAAGGCAGCCTCCTCGGAGAGCAGGAGCGTGTTTTCTAGATTGAAGTTCTTATAGCTGATCCCCAATAAAGTGATATTCACACAAAAGGAACAAAGCGCCCAGTGTTTGCCTCAACATTCTTTGATAATTTCAGAGCTAATTTTCTTCTTTGTCATTTCGGCTACCACTGTGGCCTATCAGTTTGGGTGTGTGTTTGTGCTCGCATGTGTGTGTTCTGTAAACAGGATAGGAGAATAAATATTTACCATCTGTGGGTTTTTTCCCTCCCCTCGCTCCCTCCGCCACGCAAGATTCCAGCACTTTTTTTTAATTTTTTATCAGTGCTGGAGTTCAGCCATGGGCCTTTTTAATTTTCTGCTTTTGTGTTTTTAGCTGAGATTGACAGGCTGCTCTCTCCCTGGAGCATTGTTCTATTAATCTGTTTAATATGCTACAGAAACATTCGAGTGCCGGAACAGGCAGCTGGGGTAATGGAATCGCAGCAGGTAAAGGCGGGCTTGCATATCTGACGACTGGCGAGGGGGCAAGAGAGGCACAATAGTCGGCTTGGCGTGCTGCTGTAACGGTATTTGAAACCTCTCCCCACCCCCGCACCCGATGACCTTGAATGGATAGACATGCAGATGGACAGAACGTGTCCCCTTCACATATTGTTGCTGGAAAGCAAAACGGCTCCCCTAGTCGTTGCCGGTCACTCACCATCAGGCAACGCTACATGTACCAGTGCAGATGCCTCCCAAGATGCACAGTTAGAATCAAGCCCCAGTGACTTCTCGCATGCCATCTCTGAGCACTGAGCTGGAGCGACATGGGGGCAAGAGTGAAGCATGTGCATTGAGAGGTGACCGCCAGCCGTGCACTATACATTGAGGATGGTAGGTAAATGGCAATGTATAATTGTGCGCCCCTTTTCTCCCTTTTTCCCTTTTTCCTCCTCCTGCCCCCTCCTGCTGAGGCAATGAGTTGTGGTTTAATTAACTCTGCCTTAATGGGTGCACAGCAAGACGGAGGTGGGGAGAAGTGCTGGAGGTTGCAGGTTTGCGGCATATGGCACTCCGTAACTGCCGCTGTCCTCGATAGATAAGCCAGAAAGTGTTCACTTTAACTCGGACAAAAAGCTCTGCTCCAGACATCCAGCGTGGGTTTAAGACAGTGGACACTATGCCGAGATGATGACGGTCCACCTCGTAGGCTGAAAGCCTGAATAGACCGAGCAGAGCGCTAATGACATAAGAGCGAGATAAGTATGCACATAAATTCATCCTCAAAGTCTTTACAGCCTCGCAGACAAGGTCTAACCTCGTTTTATCCTTCGTGTAACGTGGCGAGTGTAATGTGCTGATACTCTGACTGAGGTTAAGCTTTTGATCAGGCTGTTATCCCAAACTGGCCCGAGGATGAAAAACAAAGGAGTCACAACTGGATTTTCGAAAGCACGATGACACTAAGAGCAAAGATATTCTGGAGGGGGGAAGGATTTGTCACTTTAGCTTTTCCATGAACTGACAGAGATGGCCTGAAAAGAATCAAAAGCAAATGGTTCCTCCAACTACCATTGCCTATCATTCTCTACAAAAAAAAGTGCTCATCATTACTCATCTGGTACAGCCCTTGTTCAGTCTTGGGATAGATTTTGAAGGCAGATGAAACAGCAGTCACACTTAGCACCAACGGGAGCTTTAAGTTCCAAATTTTAATGAGGTGAAACTCTTAATCCACACTCTACACTCCCCTCCTCTCACTCCATCCCAGACGTTATTGTCATAACACCATGTCCAACCCAGGGCTTCTGGGGAAATCCCACTGCCTGATATCTAGCCTGCCACTGTTTTGTTCTTTTAACACCATCCCTTTGCCTTTATCTCCGCCACGTTACTGAACCTGTATATCCACCATTACAAAAAAAAGCTACTGTGCCAAAAATAAATTAGACATCCTGATGAAAAGCGATCGGATGGGAAGTTTTGAAGCCGCAGTGGGTGACAGATCAAAGCGAGCCACCGGTAATTAGAATACATGCTGAAGAGAAGCAGACGTCGGCAGAAATCGGGATTTTAGCTGGAAAATTACCTGTTGAGCCGCTCAAATAATAAATGAGAGCCATGTCTCGGTGAAGAGGAGAGACTAAGACACAGAGCTTTGCGAAGTCAGGCTCACCGGTCGCCTTGCTTTCCCAAGGCAGTGTGACAGACACGGAAGGGAAGAAATAATCTCACCTATTTTCGTTCTCCCTCTCTGTATTTCAGATTGGGTTTGTGAGGCTCTTTCTTTACCCAACCGCCCCTTTACCTCCAAGGACAACTTTGTCTTATGGCTTCACCCACATTTTGAGCATCTTTTGTTATTTTTGCTTTTCTGGTGCTTTAGTCTCTGCTCTCCATTTGATTCTCAGATATTTTTAATATCATCTGACATTGATGACTCTAATAAGTTAAGTCATCTCCATATGAACTCTGATCTCTTGATATCCTTACAAGGAGAGTTCTCCCAGTGGATGGCTGCTTTTCCAGTGGCTCTAGTGTTTCTAAAATTGGTAAATTGGTAAACGGCCATTGGTAAATGCTCCCTGAAGCTTTTTGCTCCCTTTATCATCTGCCATTGTCCCAAACAGCAAACATTTAGCTTGTGATGCTAAAACAGTGTAATCTGATGTGGGATGATCAAAATTGAGCTTGAGTGAAGGTTTAACACCCACCCAACATTACATTAGGAAAGGGACTTGTCTAAGAGCTTGAGTTAAGCATATTGGTGGTTCTGTGAGTCTGCATTTCAGTGCTTTAACATGAATGCTAATTATTTTCTAGAGGAAAATGCTAGTTTAGAATGTTGGGTTACACTTTGCTAATTAGACCTAAATGCAAAACACAACTGAAACCAACATGAATGCCATAGGTTTTGGTAATGCAGGTACATGATCATAGACAAAGTGACATTTTGACCCTTGTTGGGAGTCCTGGATCAACAACATTTTCAGGATTCATCCTCTAGAGACCATGAATCACTTTAACAAATTTCATGTCAATGGTTGTTGTGATATTTAAGTCTCGAATGACCAATTTACTGTTATGCTAGAACCCTTCTCTAATGCAGATTTTATTTTTTTTATTTCGTGTTCACACAGGACTTATTGCTTTGTTTTCAAGCAAATTGATACAAACTTATTGTCAGTTTAATGACTTAGATCAATGCACTATTGCTACAGCCCTGTGTACTGGTGCGGGTCACTTGGACCCCAAAAGTAAATATTTCCCATTTTAATATGTACATAAAAAAAAATTGTATTTGTGATTTCTTTCTTTTTTTTTGGGGGATGATTCTCCTCACTTGTAGATCAGTCAATGTTTGGATCGATAGTTACACTCTTGTATGTATACATATACATACGACAATCATGTGAAGTCATTTTTGAGATAGAAATAAGAACCACTGGAGCTTTTTCCCAGCTGATGTTGTGGGTACCTGCGTGTATTTGTGTGTTTGTGTGTACGTTTGTGCGTTTAGGTCTTTGCATTGGCACTCTGAGACCCGGCGTGCTGTAAATGTCACCCATCATAAGGCGTTTGTGCAGCACGTGCCCTTGGAGGAAGGGGAGAGTGCCGATGTTGCAGATCCCAGCCTTTGATTTAGACACGAAAGTCAGACCGGCAGCAAACGCACTGAGGCATGAAGGTAAATTCCCATAATTCACAGCTGAAAGGTTAGCCAGTGGTGCGCTTTGCTCCTCCCTCATGTTAGCCGCTAACAAATGTCACCTAATTGAAATAAGCACTACATTCTACATTTTGTATGTGTGTGTGTGTTTGCGGCTGCACCTCCTCTAAAACTGATGTGTGTTTAGTCAGAAAGTCTCACATAGAGAAAATCTGCATCAGTACACGTTCAATCAGCCAATTCATGAAGACGACAAGGGCAGCAGCGTCACTCATACATGTTCTCCGCTGATATCAAGTGGGTGGAATATTTACTCTGAACAACACTCACCTGTGGTCAACCGCTGCAAAGCTGTGCAATGAGAGAAAACAGTAAATAAATAAAAAAAAGGATAACAGCTGAGATTACCATCTAGTGAAGAGGTATTCATGAATCTTATTATTGCACAAGAACAAAAGGAGATATTCTGTCTTGTGAAATGTTACTGTCATGCCAAAAATCATCAAATTAGTAACTTCCTTATTTGTTCAATAAGGACGAAAGTTTTAGGTTAAGGTTAATTGTTTTTACTGTGTACTTTTGTTGACCTTTCAGGCTTTCACTGCAATAGTAGCTTACGACATTGAGGATTAGTCTTTTTTTTTGAAAACATTTTCTTTATCTGTAGTTGTATAATTTATTGTATTACTACTTCTTTTCTTTTTTATGTCACCTTGCAAGACATTGGAAAAACAATGAAAGGAATTCATGAACAGTGAATACAGGCCAGTTAATAGAACATAATGACAGAGCAGTCTGTGTTTGGTTGTTTTGCTCTTGTTCTCTATATTATAAAATCATTATATAATAATATATGAGGAAATTTAATAACAATTTGACGGAGAGCATAAGGAGGGATGTACAGAAAATATTATACTCCCCAAAAGATAATAATAATAATAATAATAATAATAATAATAATAATAATAATAACCTGACTGTTTTATAATAATTCTTTGTTAATTATTGCCACTAAAGAGGTAGTTTCGTTTAGTTAATATCATCAATAAATTAAGTAATAAATCATTTATTATAAAGATTATTGTCGTACAAATGTCAACAAAGTTAGGGTATGCACAGCTCAGTCCACTGGTGGTGAAGCAGAATCAGGTCAACATCAGGAGGGACTCCATAGAGGGACTTTCAGGCAATACCAACTGGGTTATTGTTTCATTTTTTTCTTTGAAGGTATAGTAAAGATATTTTTAATTAATTAATTAATTTATTTATTATTTGTTTTGTTTATTGTTGCTACGAATAAACAACGATGACTCTTTTTACTCTGAAGATCAAACAGGATCCATTTAATGTTTTTAAGATTAAGATTATTATATATAAAGGACCTGTCTGACACTGTGTGTCAAATCTCAACTTGTGTCCACACAAACTTAAATCAAAATTAAGTAATTAATAAGTAATTAATGATGAACTGCATATGTCCATTTCTCAAACATGTAGGTTCACTAGAGTGTGAGACAAAAGGAGGAAAAGAGTGAAACAGACTTTTACTCCATAAGAAAATGTCTCTCATGATTAGCTTAGTTGAGGAATATGCACAGAGGCAAGAGCAGTTTTCCAATTCTGCTCCTTTTATTTCTGCTGCTTGCCACCTCCCCTTCTCTCCTGGAGTTAAATGAATACCCCCTCACATCACACCCCTCAACACACACACACACACACAAATTTGAAAATACAGCATAAATTTTACATGACAGCCCCCTGGTTCATTACAGCCCATGAGTTATTAGCTAATTTGCGGCCGTGAAATTTCTAACCACTATGAGTGAACTGAGGTGTCAAGAGTTCGCTAAATGTGCTGTGTGGAATTTGATGTTTGATGGGCACCTTATGGAGAGGAGTGCAAAGTGTGTGTGAGTGTGTGTGTGTCCCCGTGTGTGTGTGTTTGAAGGGGGAGATATGGAGGGACATAGTTTAAGCATCTTTTTATTTGCAACAATACAGTGCATCACATTTGTAATGTTATATTAATCTCTGACAGTACATTCATGCAACGCCTCATCGTATTTTGTATCAACCAGATTTAAATGCTAGAAAAGAGTTGTTTGAGAATAAATCATGGCTAAAAAGAGATATAATAACACATTTTTCTTATTTTATATTAGAAAAAACTAACAAATAGTAACATTCCAATCAATCCCTCACAAACAAGCTTTAGACTTATGGGTTTATCAGCAAAAAAGAAAACAACTTGAAGATATGTTGTTTGTGAACTTCATGACGATCAGGTTCAATTTGCACCTGGACCCAAAGTATTTTCAAATTCTGATGTTATGGGTTGCTGGTCATGTGTGATTTAGTGTTTTGTGTTATTGTTGGTTTCCAGAAGAATTATTCCTTTATTTATGGAAACCTTCACCCTGCTGACCTGTTGAAAACTTAAAAACTGGAGATGCACCAATTCAACTTTACCTGCTAAAACGTGTCTACCATAAAAAACATTAATTCCCTGTAACCTCATAGGTAATTACTCTATATGAGGATCTGAATGATTTTAATGAATGTCATGTACTCTTACCTTGAGGAAAAAACGTTTGCGCGTTCTAATAAATATGTTCTGTTTTATTATCTTACCAAAGCTGTTCAGTATAAAAATGTGTCCTTATGGAGGAACTACATGACAGTCACAGGAACAATCAAATCCAAAGGTGTATCTCTTTAGGAGCACACGTCACAAAAGACAAATATCATTTGTGAAAGTTGACATTTTGCCCTGAGCGTGGCGCTAGAGAAAAGCCTGTCATTAAAGAGTTCAACCTCGACTGAGGTCCTCATTAAATGTTACATCTTACTGCTGCTATTTTAACAATTCTTACAGTGTGAGTCTAATGCACACCAACAATGTGTAAGAGGCTGTGGAAAAAAACCTTTCTCAGAAATTATTTGAAGGTTCCACTTTAACAGATTGTGTTTTACAACATTATTGTTCAACAAACATAAACAACTGGTTATTATTTTGGTTATTACACCATTCATTCTCACAATGATGTGCTTAGTGCATACAGAGGTTGCTGCATACACAAAGTGACTTAGAGGGAGAGAGGTGTGTGTGTATGTGTGTGTGTGTGTGTGTGTGTGTGTAGGCCATTGGATTTAAGCGAAAGTACAAGTGAGTTGAGGTAAAAACCCTCCCAGTCTTCCTGAGGTGAGAAACAAAAGGAACAGCGCTCGGTGCAGGTCCAGTGTCCCACTGTGGGAAAAGCTTAGCAGCAGCTCGGGTCAGCGAGGTGAGGTCTGTTCGACTCGGCTGCAGCCCCGGGCCGACCTCACTGCTGCCAGCTTTCCAGGAAATTACAGCTGGGACCAAGAAGCAGCTCCCACTCCCACAGCACCACACACTCACACTCTAACGCATACATACAGACACACATATACAGAGGTGTGTGCTGATCAGGGGACAAAAATCGGGTATATATGCACTGTCAGTGGGCCCCCTTGCCCATTCAATAATCTATTGTCATGACTGTATGAATAACTACATCGTGAGCCCATTATTGGAAGAGGTTATCATAATAATCAGTAATGTCTGTAAAGTGTTTTAAATGTACTTCAGAAAAATATGTAGCCTTAGTATTCAAACTGAACCCTGCTATCACTCTCTAACTGCATTTGATATGGCTGCTGTTAAATAATCAGTAAAATCATCAAAACAGGATAGTTTAACTAATTACGCTTCACAAGTCATTTCTTTAAAACACATCATGTCACCAGCAAAATTATACTAATTTGTTATAAGGTTGTTGTTAGATATTGCAGGGTAATAGACAATAACGATGCTATGATAGAGTTCTGAATTCATCTCGTAGTGTAAACTACTCAAATCAACATGTCTTTGACTTAAATAACCAATAACAACAGATTACGTGGGATATCAAGGATAAGTATATTATTTGGTGTTTGAGTCTCTAAGATTTTTATTTTACTAAATGTCTGTTTACTCACTGTTACCAAATAAGGCATACAAATGGTGAGTGAGCGCATGGACCTCTGTTTTTAATCATTATGGTATTTAAATATTTCCAATAATATGAAGTATGTATCTGTGTTACATTCCCAGACTAAGATTCTGTATTCATTCATCACAAATGTGTGTACAAAACAACACTATGGTCATTTTCAGACGGGGATCAGTTTGAAATATATCAGGGGGCAATGGAAGAGTGAGGAGCAGCCACAGTGAGCTGTTAGATGAAGAGCTGCAGGTGACAGGCTGCTCACCTCTAACTTCTCAGGTGGATAACCAACTCCTCTCACTGCACCCTGCTGTGCACAGACTCACACCATGTGCAGTATAAAATGAGATCACAGTTTCCCAAGGAATGAAGGGAAAAGGCCAATTATTCCCTGACCTCTTTTGCAGTTTGTTTTGCTGCCCCCAGAATTCTGTGTCCGGTCACATGCGTTTGCTGTTACCACTAGTAACCACAGGGCGACAAAAATCTTGAATATTAACTTTCTAATTTAGTAGCTGCTGAATGGACAACTGATGTTGTTATGGTTGACTATTATAGCTTCAGTTGAATTAATCTGCTCTGGTTTTATTTTAAATGCTGAGACATTCTTGCCTAAAGGAGTCCTTAGAGGCTGACCTCGTCCACAGATCATGTAACTACTTTAGCATTTAATAAATGAAAACAATTATATATTTGGTGTCAAAAAGTGTTTTTTCTGATATGACGCATTTCACCTTTTGTCTTCGTTAGGACTAGCCTTTGATAATCATCCTCAAAGTACGATTATTTAACGTTGTGGACTGTATTTTTACCTTTTGAAAAGAATGGAGGTCGAGGTTATCTTCGAAATGTGCTGGAAGAATAATGTCAGCACAAGTAGAAATATCTACTTTTTATTGGATCACTGAATCGGGTCTGTTCATTGCAGTGGATGTGTGCTGCAATGGGATTTAATAGGTGTGATGGGGAGACAACTTTAGACCAGGGAACCTCTGTGGGTTAGGACCGAATAGTTATGGTCATTCACAATGACTTTGAGGGAAAACTCTTAATACAGAATACAACATTAATACATGCTTTATGATGACTAAGAGCCAACATGCTCCCAAAATGAATGCTAAACCCTAACCCTAACCCTTTTTTTACAATATATGATATCTATGAGTGTGTACTTTAGTGAGAATTTGTTTTACTTGTGCGTGTACAGTACAGTCGCTGGCACCATCAGCCTTGTTTAGGACAAAAGTCTTGTGACGATCTTTTTATTCCTTTGTTTCTTCATCTGAAAAACTTTCCCCTGGCAAAGTCACACTCGCACTCTGACTCTCTTTGCTCTGCTCCACAATCCCATTTCTTATCTGCGTCTCCCATGTTCAAGAGGACCCTGGCGGCTCGGCTCAATCCTTTGAAAACCCTGATATTAAAAGAGAGAGATGCTGAGAAGAAAGACAGTGATGCGGCCCACCTCACCCCCTCCATTTACTCTGTTTGAACCTTCAGTCTTTTTTGCAGGTGTGTGTGTGTGTGTGTGTGCGCTCGCACGGGTATGTGAGCTTACTTCAACCAACCATACACACACCATGTCACGTGTGCACAGATACATACAATTCTGAGAAGACTATTAAAATCATTGCCACTGTTCTGTCTTACACACACACTGAAACACACACACACATACAGAGAGAGAGAGAGAGAACATTAATCCTCCAATCTACACAGTCACTGGTCGCCTCAGGGGCTCATGGGGGTTTGGGGGGTAGAGAGGACGGCTCTCCAGCATGCCGTGTGATCTCACATTGTTTTGCGAAAATTGCAGCCTCTGATGATTGGAATTTCATTTAGCTACCGCACATAGCAGAGGCGAGGGAGGGGAGAAAGAATGGGAGGAGAGAATATGGGGGAGAAGAAGGCAAGGGAGTGTGGGAGGAGGCAGATGGAAAGAGAAGGGAAATGTGCAAAAAGGCTAAAGTGAGCAAAAAATTTAAAGGAGGGAACGAGGTAGAAAAAGAGATAAAAAATGGGAAAGGGAGACAATTAAAATGTTCTTTTATTATTCTATATTAAATGATATACCATGTTTTAGGACTTTATCCTGTTTGAGTAGTCACAATTCCAAATGTCAACAAAAAATAACAGTTTCTGAAATAATGATTAGATTAATTTAATGTGTTATATTGTGTGTATACTATTTTAATAAGCACTGTAAAGAGCACTCAAATATCCTTTATTTGACAAGGTATTTAAAAGCCCTTTCTCCTACTTAAGATTTGAAACCCTTAAAGAGGCAGACATTTATCAGAAGTTATCATTATAAACCTTCAGTCTTACTAATATCAATATGCTCTAATAAGCAACAAAAAAAAAGATTTATACACTGCTGAAATTATAAGCAGATGTTCAGCAATAGCAGAGTAGGGACAATTTTGTATCAGCATATTTGTTTGATCATGCTCTCGTCTTACATCCATAACTTCCTGTCTCCATACTGTATTATGTTAAAAACTGAAGAGCTCTTCAGCTTCATTGGAGTCATACATATACATATTAGCTGTAATGTGCTAATGTTCGCTAAGAGTTAACAACAATAGCAAGCTAACAGTAGCTTACTTACACTGTTGCATAAGCAAACTGGGGAATATTAGGAGACAACAAGAAATTACATTAATGCCTGAGGCAAATTTTATGAATCCAATCCAATAATTTATTACTGTCATGGTCTACAATGACTGCTAAATTACCAAGGCTACCATAAAACTAAAGCAATGTTTAAACCAAACATGCAGTAAAAAAATATTGAAAGAAGATAGTCTACTACCTGACACTTTAATGTAAGTAATTACCTTCATGCTCTCCTTAATCAGAGTTATTCATTGTATACCTACAACTGTTGACAAATTAAACAAAACAGTGAATGGATAAAGGTATTAAAAAGGTGTGGGCCTACATCCTCAGCTCTGCTCTGTGCAGTGAGCTCTGTGTCAGCACCATGGATAGCGTCATGGGCTGAAGGGGAAGAGACAGAGAAAAGATGCTATCCATGGTGCTGACACGCGGATCACTACACAATACAAAAGCCAAGATATACCTTTATCCATCCACGTTCGTTTTATTTTATCATCTTTTGTATTTGTAGTTATCTATTCTATTTTTCCAGCTTCACATTTTACTGCTATATTAATATTTTTTAAGACTCCACTGCAATGTTTGCTGAAGATCATCATGTTACCTCTGTTTGGCTAATTGTTTTGTGGAGGAGGAGGAGTGGTACTGATGAGTCTAAACTCAAATGGCAAAATTATGAATTATGACCTATACTGAACGTGACGATTCCGGTTAAGCCTAACATGTTTACACACTTTTACCAGATGCAGATGCTTTTCATTACATCTTTTGTTGCCGGAAACGAGACCAATAAGCAAGACAGCAGAGAGTGTTAACAAAGTATCCAAACAAGCATGATGCTGACCAGTCCCAGTAATGTGCATGAATGTACATTAGCATTGCCAGATGTTAAAATATCGTACCAGAAGCTTAAAATGATCATATT
Source organism: Pseudopleuronectes americanus (assembly GCA_038501795.1). Lineage (NCBI taxonomy): Eukaryota > Metazoa > Chordata > Actinopteri > Pleuronectiformes > Pleuronectidae > Pseudopleuronectes > Pseudopleuronectes americanus. The sequence continues at coordinate 17,630,409 of CM076719.1, read as the reverse complement.
TTGAGGCTTTGTCAAAATGCAAATGAGCAGTTGTATTGAGTCACTGCTCCGAAATGTGGATCAAAACGGTCACGTCAGGTGACCATGGCTAAGTGAAGCTTCCTTGCATAACACCGTAGGTATGAGCTATGGGTATGATTCTTGAAAGTCAACAAGAAGTTGAACTTATCTTGCAAGTTAACAATTTATTCCATGAGATTATAAAGCAAAGTATAGTAGGTGTCATGTGATTAAGAAGACAAGGTCGTCGTTCTCGTGAGTCACGTCACGTTCATCATCACAAGCATGAGTGGCTGGAAAAACATCACATGAGAAGAGACGCGTATGATTCAGATTTTCCATCCAGATTTCAACTGATAATAGTAAGTGTTGCAAAATGATACAATTATTGTACAAAATGGACATTTTGCATATTGCTCGTATATCTGGCAATACTTATGTACATGAATGTGCATGCACGCTAAGACAGGACATAGTTAAGTTTATGATTAGTTTGGTTGGTGCAACTAATGTAAAGGTGCATTCTCAAGACCAACTTAAATTGAGAGAAATGAGACGAAAAATACACAAATATATACCATATGATCTAAAAATTATTATTATTAGTGTAATTTTGTGTGTAATTTTGTGTCTTCACAAAAATTTGTTCCAATCCACATACAAACACCAAGTAATTTGAACACATACAAATTAATACCCATTACCAATGCTCATATGCTTGACCTGAACAAATGTTTTTACCTCTTTAATTCTTAGCAGTTGGGATCATGTTAAGTAAAGACTAACACTAACTTGTAATTACATTTGTCAGTGTTATACATGTAAATGTGCAGATGCCAAAGGATACTTTACATGTATCTACGTGTAAGAGACATTAGCGGATTTGACAAAACATCAGTTTTTGATGACTAGGAAATGTGTGCAAGTTGAAACATTCTACAGTTAATTCAATGTTTACCATCCACATCACATTGTTACTCATGAAATGTAATATAAATATTGACCATTAAGATGAAATACATGAACTCACTTTGACACTTAACTACACCAATAAGGAGGGTTCTAATTTCCTAATTTTTTTCCGTCCTTTGTGATTATTGCCTTTATGGTTTTGTTTGTATTGTACGTTTCATTTTCTATTTTTCTTTGTGGAGTTAAATATAATTTAAGAAAAGATAATCTTATTTTTGTTGAAGGTTCAAATTTTGTGTCAGCAACAATGTTTTACGTCTAAATTTTTGTACAACTCATTTGTTGATTAGTTTTCTGTAAATCTGAATAAATGACGTGCAGACTTCGCAAACATTTATTGCACACAACACTAAAGCAGACTAAATCAAAGAGGGGTTTTAGTGCTTCAACCTCAGTCTTGAAGGGCTGCTAGTAGTTATGCAAACCACCAGATGTCGCTGTACTTGCTCTATCTGAAGTCCAAGTACTAATGTTTTCTCAGCACAAATGGAAATAAGGTCCCAAAGCTTAACAAGGCTTCATCAGTCAATCTGTCTCCCTTCGATTCCTCTTTCCATCCTTCCAGCCTTATTTCCTTCACTTCGTCCCTAAACCTGCCTATATCTTAAAGACAGAGGTAAAGGAATGAAGGGATGGCTTCCGTCAGTTGGCTCCCATGCTGACATGCCTCATCTCAGCGCCATGTCTGTGGAAGGAGGGGTACACAATGTTGTTGACCCACAAAGACGCAAATATTATGCTAAAGTGATTGGCTCTCATCAGGACCTAAACCTGCAATGATGCTGGAACACAGCAGAAGAGGAAGAGCGAGCCCCATCTCCGTTCTCCCCTCCCCTAATTTGCATTGCATTCTGAAATGCATGAACCGGGCCCATTAACTGAGGGGCCGTGCTGTGTTTTGGTTGTAAGCAAGGGGAGGGGGGCTGTCATATCTTTTGATTTGCTTGATATGAAAACAGTGGTGGTTTGCAATCAATGGAACCTGTGGTTTATTTGGGGTGAAATGAGATTTTTTATTGGGATGTTTGCATCTCGATGCAATTTGCAAGCTTTATTGTGGCCGACCCGGGAGCATCCTTGCTTGATTTTACAGTAAATTTGTCATGGGGCCAATACAAGAGTTGAAAGTGAATATGGTTATTTATTTACATGCACAAAACAGGCACACTTTGTGAGACCCCTCTGATGATTGTTTGAGTGGAGATCCCAGCTGGCTATATGTTCTGGAGCCTGGTGTGAAGGCAGCCTAACAGAACGATGGGGCAGAGGGAGGGAAAGCCTACCAGCTGCTCTACATGTCGCTACATAGGGAAATCCAATTTCAGATTCAGGAGAAGCCCGAAAGGTCTGCCTCACTTTTGTTTTGTGAGTGAATTTACTGTAAATAAGTGCTAGAGATAATAGAAACAATTCTCTTCATAATTACAATTTTACTCTTGTTCCAGCTCAGTTTATCAACAATACTTTAACTCAATCAATGTAAAAGATAAAATAAAATAAAGCGAAGGCAGATTTCTCAAAAGGAAAAAGCTTCTGTCCCCATGTCTCAGTTGGCTGAGGATCAGATTGAACGTGCTTTAATGTAGCTTCAAAATAAACCTGGACTGTTTTACAGGTTGTTAAATCCTCCATTATGTTTTTTTCCCCCTTATTTTCTCTGTGAATTGTCTAATAAAAACAAAATAAAACTTGGCTTTAATGGGGCAGTTGCTCAGACATGCTTGAGAGCTCTGAAACTCGGCTTCTCTTGGGAGAATGTTTTTGTAAACCTCATTTCTTCTAGGTTTTGTTAAGTGGCATGCAGACAACATGACAAGGTAGAAAATATAACACGCTGACATGTCTGACCTTGGTGCAGTGGATGTCCCCTCACAGGTCCTCAGTTTGCACGGAGACTTGTGTTTTTGCAGTGTATATTCTATGCTAATAGTTTGTGATTCACATCATCATAAAAGTGCCACATTACAATGTCATGCAGATGCCTGAGTGAGTCCATCGACATCGGTTGAACTATGTATAATACATGCTGCGTGAAAAGGAGAAGTACATGTTTTTACACTGCATGGTCAAAGGTCTAACTTTACTCTTTACATTAGTTCTTGACTTTACCATGTAACGTGAATTGAGATGCATGTTGTGATTCAAAGTTTGAACCAATAAAAGAGTACTTCAATTCAACTAAATTCACTTTTTTAACACTATTATATCCCTCTGCTATTTTAGTATTAATGTGCTTCCTGTTTACACCTCAATGTTATTATCTTGTTCAGAAGATTACCACTTGATTCATGTCATTCAAGTGATTGTCTAACAGTATCTAGTGAGACAAGGCTCCTGATACTTGATCGTTCTATGAATCCTGGCAGGCATTAAATGTGGTGTAACATACAGAACCTCATGTGCACCTCATTATTTATGTGTCAAAGGCCTCATACAAGCTATGGTTTGAGTTGAATGAGTGAATTAGCCTGGCTAATTACAGCTAATCACTGTCCTGACTATCAGTGTGAAAAATGGTGTCAGTGCCTTGATGATATTGCTATTGATTATTAAATAAACCTTGCTGGTTGCTTAGAAAATAAATGTCAATGTAAGTGGTGGAAATGAGGTCATGTGATGTTTTCTGTAATGGCTTTTAATAATATGGAACTTATTTATCGTAATATTTGTATTATATTTTTTCAGTTGAACCCATAGGTACTAGGGATAAATTAGGACAATATTAAGGACAAATAGGTAAGGAAATGAATAATTATGCAAAAAAATTATATATAGATATATATTTTAAAAGACAAAGATATTTTACGTTTTTTTTGTCATAGGGCGCTCTCAGACCAGAGTACGGACTGGTAACCCTGGACATTCATTTCTGTTGATTTACAGTATGATACAATTTTGGATAGTTTCAGACCAATTGCAGGAGGTTTAAACAGCATTAGACAGCACTCTATTACGAACACTACACTACTACCGGGTACATTCAAGACCGCCCTATGAGATCATACTCAATGAAATTTGTTATGTGACATGTTGCAATTTTGCACTGAGAAAAGCACTCCTAGTTTTTCACGTTAACCGGCATAAAACACGCATCCAGCTTGTAAATGCATTAAAACTTGAATCTGGTTTCAAAGGTAATTTCTTCAGTCATTTTGACACAAGCTTTAACAGAAACAAACACAGGAAAGGAGAGAGGAGGGGATAAATGCACAATAAGTGGTCCGGCCAAGCTGGAAGACAAAACGGGCACCTAGGAAAATGTGGTAAACACCCTAACCATTTGGTTATCAGGTGGTAAACGTTTAAAAGCTTTTATAATTTGATATTAATGTTACATTTTCTGTCATTGTTGTTTGTGGTTTTTTTGTTGTTCTGCAGCAGGATCAGCAGGTTGATGCATTACAACTCCAACCAGGCCTTTACTGGACTACATTTTCTCGAGCAGTGATTAATGAATCCACAACAAAGCAAAACGAGCATATTGTATGCATGTTTGTGTGATTCAAACCGTTTCAGTGTGACCTTGATGGAAAATCATTACACTTTCATGCACATTAGACACCATACATGTCCAATCCATCTTTTGGCTAATCTTAATCTATTCCTGTTTGCCTGGACTTGTTTCCAATTAGAAGAGATATATATCACACATCCAGTCTTCGCTGGTTACCTGCAGAGAGAAGGAAGGCGCACAGAGGCAAATGCGTGAAGGTACAGCAGGGAGTGAAATAGACAGAAATCGAGAGGGAGGGAGGTGAAGAGGCAGTGTAAGAAAGCCGGCTATTTTTCACCGGGGTCCATAGTGAAGTTGTCTGGCGGGAGTGTATGTGAGCCCGCCAGATGATAATGTGGCATGACACTTCTGAAATGAGAATCGGGTTGCCATGGCAAAAAGCGGGGAGGGACAGTCTCTCCAGGGGCTCAAATAAAACAAGCTGTAAATTATGTTTGATTAGGATTTAGATCATGGGACTGTTCAGGACGGCCCCTTTGTTTGGCTGCTCACTCCAGCCTTAGAGGATTATTGTTATTTTTGCTACTGAGCACCACCGTGTGTATTATGAGCATGTCATATGCCATCTGATTGTAGAAGGTGTTATCTAAAGCTGGCCAAAATGGAATAACAGAAACAAAATTTACTAGTATATTTGTGACTTAAATATACCACATCCAGATTACTTTCATCTTCTCCTGTCTATTGGCTTTTATATATAACCAAACTAACCAGCCATGTAAATGTGATCATCATAAAACCACAATGGTGTTACAAACTCCTTTGAGTTCTCTCTTCCCAAGTTTAGTTGGTGACTGAACTGTCACTGAAACCAGCTGTCAAACATCCTGCCACTCACACTGTCCTTTTCAGACATTTGATAAAATGTTTTTATTACATAAAAACATGTGTACAACTACTGTAATTTAGTGTTTGTTTGTGTTTGTGTGTGTGTGTGTGTGTGTGTGTGTGTGTGTGTGTGTGTGTGTGTGTGTGTGTGTGTGTGTGTGTGTGTGTGTGTGTGTGTGTTTGTGTGGCCCGAACCATGTTAACTCCGATTGTCAGCGACACCCACATGGATATTCCCTGTGACATCTTTTAGAGACACACACACTGTAAACACACCTGTCACCTACCCACCACAGAGCCAGGACCACAGTCCCTTCACCTCACTTTATACAGTTAATACCTATTTTAGTTTTTTCATCACACTGAGATTTAACTGAAGTTGCTCTCAGGGTACAAGAGGTCTTTTATGTTTTACTTTTAATGACATTTAAAATGACTTTGTTGAATATTTTACAGGTGCTTGCAGAGAATGAACAAGTTAGATGCAAACCCTTGGATTTAATATAAACATATGCAAGTTTTGTGGACAGGTTTGACACTGTTTTTTTTGTGTGTTTTTGTCTTGAAAAAGATCTGGAATATCAGCTCAAATATTGTACTGACCTAAAAACCCATAGTGGTCAAAAAGTGAGTAATTCTTCACAAAGCTCCCTTCACCTTGCAGACACAAAATATTATCTTTTCATGTTTGTGCTTCCATCTTATCTACTTCCCTGCTCTCTCACACACTGCCGTCCCTTCTCTGTTTTTGTCGTTCTACTGTATCTTTCTTTGTTTTAGGGACACTGAATGTCGCAAACACACACACGCATACACACACACACACACACACACACACACAGATTTAGTAATGTTATCCTTATCGCCCCCTGTCTCCTCTCCAGCCACACATCCTGTTCAATAGACCATAATAGGGGAGAGGTGTTGACGTCAGCCACCATTGAGAGAACATTATGATGCGTTTCTCTCTTTGTGCAATCTCTGCACTGCCTCGCCTACTATGAACAGACAGGGGTGAAATTTATTTTCTCTTCTATTGTCTTTTAGTGTCTTCTATTCACGGAAAGGAGAGCCCTTCAGTTTTTGTTTCCCTCCTTCATCTCTTTGGGAAAAGGAAAATGTAATGAAGACGTTCCTTGTTGCAAATGAAACCATAATGATGGTCATCAGCAGTATCATTCTTTACTTATTTTTCACTGGCTGGGGTAAAGAGATCTCTGACAAGAAAAAGGAACTAAAGATGACATCCTGACTGACTAAAAATGTCTCCTGTAACTTTTTCTGGAAAAGTTCATAAGTAGGGATTAAGTGTTTTGATATGGTACTCAGAGACTTAAAGGAGCAGTTTTTTTTTGGAACTTGTAACTAGAACTTGTAGCTGAAAATGTAGGATGTAAAACAAATTAAAAAAGAAATCATAGTTAATATATATATATACAGAGAGGGAGAGAGAGAGAGAGAGAGAGAGGAGAGAGGAGGAGAGGAGAGAGAGAGAGAGAGAGAGAAAGAAACTTGTACTTTTGTACTTTTGCATGTTCAAATCAGACAAAATTTCAGTAACCACTTTCCCACCACTTGAGGTCGCCAAGGTAAGATTGCCTCATGCAGCTTTAATTATCAGCCAGTCTGCAGATACAGTGAGTTCCACGAATGTTTCTGCACATCGTATATTTTTCCCAGTCTTTTCCGCCCTCCTGCCATTCCCCTTCAGCCCAGGTTGCTAATGAACTGCTTACCAAGGCTGAACTAATCAAGGCTGACTGCTCTCTGTCAGTGTCAATTATACAGCTCACCCTCCCATCCCGTCTTCCTCTCACTCCCACTCTGCATCTCCCTTATAAAGGCCTGGCAGGGACCAGACTCTGCTTCTCTGCTATAAATTGAAAAGTAACACATAAGAATGATGGGATAGTGCCAGACACAAGGGAAGGGGGGTGGAGAGGCGTGTGTGTGTGTGTGTGTGTGTGTGTGTGTGTGTGTGTGTGTGTGTGTGTGTGTGTGAGTGTGTGTTTTTCTTCCACATACCTACAGGTTTCAACTCACCAGCTCAGACAAAGCTTCCACAATTTTGGAAACTTCATATTAATTCGATAGGTAATGAATGCTGATAATAATTTAAGCAATGTAGAATGACTGTAAATGTGGTGTATGTTTTGCCCAACATATCCCATTGCAATAAGACTAAATGAAAATAATGTTTTCAGGACAGTAGAAATCCACATGTCTCACATGTCATTGACTAGATCTGATTTGGTGAGACACAGTAATGGATGCAGTGTGAGTTAAGTGAGTTATGTATGTGTGTGTGTGTGTTAATGGGTGAATGCGACTTGAAGTCTAAAGCATGTGTGTGTTAGAAAAGACTGGAAAAGTTCTATATACATATATATATATATACAGTTCATGGACCATTTAGCCTAAACATTTGGCATTACATGAAAGGATTAAAATTCTACAATTCTACAAAGCTTCAATTTCTGTCCATTCCCAGTCATATGATGTCCCCTCAAGTCTTGCCAACAATGTCATCATGTTTCCAGATGTCAGCAATTTACTTCAAAACAATCATGGCGAGACAACTGTAATCGTACAAAAGTAAAGAGAATATACTTACCTAATTAACATGAAGACAAGATCTGACAAGAATTCACTGAGACGTTAATGTATTGTTCAGTTTACTTTTTTTATTCTTTTTAAGTAGGGTGTGTTTAGAAAACAAGGCAAATACCATAATCTGAGCATAAAACCGTGTTCAGCATTCTTGAGAGAAACATAGATTTAGGAACTCATTAGATTGTCATTCAAAACCAATAGATCCATGTTCCAAGGCAAATACCGTCCACTGCAAGAATATGATGCTCCTATAGTCTTTGATATTGGATATCATATCGTCTGCTTCTGTCAGATCTGATGTTGTTGGAGGAATGTGGGGGTCTGGGTCCTTCAGAAGATGTTACTCCCAATGAGCCTCCTGAACAGATAGTGCAGCAGAGATCATGTAAACAGACTGACATGACAACAGCACAGGTTTATCAGGTTAGATGTTGGGATGGTTTCCCTCTGGTAAAAACTACACAGTATTTCCCTCTGAAATGTATGAGTGGAAGAATAAATGAGCATACAATGCAAATAAAATGGTAAAATATATAACCCAAATACCTGAAAACTATACATATGTAAAATACTTAAAGGGATACTCAAGCACTGGAGGCATATCAGCATTTGTAAGGTTGGCTTCAGATAATTTATTTTTAATATTTTGTTCTTTAAAGACTCTTCTAATGTGAAGTGGCATCTGCACAACTTTCCAATATTCTGCAATACATCCATATTGTGTGTGTAAAAATACATGCAGGTTTTAAAGTGCTACCACCACCTGTATGCGTTTATATATATATAGCTGTGGTTGCGTTTCCCTCCCCGATGTATTAGACCAATCAATAACAAACAGTGACAACATCACAGGCAAAAGTGAAGAACCAAGACTCTTAAAGGGATAGTTCACCCAAAAATGAAAATTCACTCACTGTCTACTCACCACTTTGCCGATGGAGGGGTGGGGGAAAGTGTTTGAGTCCACAAAACACCGTAAGAGTTTAAGGGTTAAACAGTGCTGGCAGACGAATCCAATACAATTGCTCCTGTGGTGTCACCCAAGTGTCTGTAAGCCCCGACATTCAAATTTGATTCAAAATGGCATAATTTACTCCGTGTTTTTAGCTTAATGTCCTCTGATATCCTCCTCCTAGTTACTGCTGCAGTACTTGTGGTAGCTGCAGGAGCAGTATGGATGCATTTTATATTTTTTATTTTAAGAAGTTGTCGCCATTTACTTTAATTGTATTGGATTTGGTTGTTTACCCCTGGAACTCTAAGTGTTGTATGGACTCAAACCCTCCATCAGCATAGTTGTGAGTAGATAACGAGTGCATTATCATTTTTGGGTGAACTATCCCTTTAATTATTTTCTGACAGTAGTTTGTACTCTGGTTGGTACACTCACAGATGGTTCTAAACTGTATCCTCTATATCTGACAAACCCACCATGAATTTACCAAGGTGCAAGCACCTGTCTTTTAAAGGGACCTGTCTGTAACATGATTACTCAGGGAGGAAGTTATAAATGACCAAATGTCTTGCCTTTCTGGAATTATGATTCCACACATGTTCCTAAAGTGCAGATTCAGAATGTGTCTTGTTTCTAGTTTCTGTGTTTAATGTAAATGTTGCTATAAAAATACATCAGAGTCAAAACATATATTAACTAAGCATCTGATCTTTATCAGGCTGAGTTTAAAAAAAATATATACATATATGTTTCAGAATGTTTAGCGTTAAAGGTCAAGATAAGAATAGGGATTTGATTTTGAGAGATTCAAGGAAGAGACACAATTTATGGAAAGTCCTCATAAGCATTGTAAAAAATGTGTGTGCGCCCATTCAGCCCTGCCTGACCATATCCTCCACCAGACAAGCAGGTCCACCTCCTCCACCTGCCCTGTGACTGTCCAGAGAATTAAAACACATCGCTCCCTCCATTCGCTCCCAGCAATGTTATTTAAAGTAATTAACCTTAATTTGCCCAAAAAGAGAAAAATCTGTATTAGACCACTGCCTCTTAAGTGGAGGCCCAGTTGCAGACCGCCGTCCATCTCCCTTTGCTCCTAATGGGGTCTCTGCTTAATCAAAATTCAGCCATCAGATCTTGATATTGAATCATCTTTTAATTGGGAGCTACATTCTGGTTAATAGTTTTATAATTCACAGGCTCTAATAGTCTCACCACTGGGATCCGCTCCAGTTTCTCTCACACAGTCGAAGCTGCCACAGCGGTGAGGACTTTAACACATACACACACACACACACACACACACACACTCACACACACACACACACACACACACACACACACACACACACACACACACACACACACACACACACACACACACTCACACACACACACACACACACACACACACACACACACACACACACACACATAAAGATATACATATGTGTATTAGTAGAAAATAAATCCTTTGACACCTCCTCACTCACCCCACCTTGGTGGGGTCTTTGCTTGTAATTCCACTAAGGCTAGTTACTATTGGGTCCATAAAATTAGGTCAAATTATCAAATACGACTTGTCCGGAGCCCTTGAGAATCTGACTCTGATGCTCACCTCTATATTTAGCTGCTGAGTAGTTCATTCTTATGATGTGTGAAGAAAAGAGGGACTGATGGGGGAACTCTCCATCTGGGGATACATCTCAACTCAAGGAGTTCTTATTTTGTCCCGTCCATCCTCTGTGTGAGTAGGTCATCTGCTGATGGTCACATGGAAATGATTCTTGGCAGCAGTAGAAGTTATAGACAGGGAAATGCCTAAATACATTAAATGTTGGTGTTGCATTGGTGATGACAAGGCTACATTTTGAATGAAAGGATTCTACAATTAGAAATTGGTTGTAGATGGAAATGAATAAACCAAAGACTACTTGTATAAATATTAATTTCGTTTAGTTATTATCATTGTTCAAATCGGCTGATCGATCAAAAAATACATGTTTTCCTTTACTCTGTAGCCAGATGGCATCCTGCAGGTTGGGTTGAAGTTAGGCAACTAAAACATTAGTTTAAAGTTAAAGTTAATAAAAGGAAAAATGTAAATGGCAGGATTGTGATAAGACAAACTGAATAAAGAAAGCCTGAGGTGCTACACGGCCTAGACTTTGGCGACCTTGTTTATTAATAACTACTATAGTAACTAGAAGTCATCTAACAATAAAAAATAACTACGGGCTGGTTTAACAAATGCAATAAAAAGCAAGTTTTGTTGACTTCAGCTGAAAATTTGACAGTAAAACATCATTCAACCTTTTGCATGATGTCATTCTGTGTTGAACCGTAGCGTCATTCTGACTTCTTCTTATTTACTTTTTACAAGCCATTCACTTTCTCCATCTTTTCTCCTAGAGAATACATGGTGCTGAGGAGCTGTGATATTCATTAATGATGTCCTTGCCGAGCTGGTCTGGCATATCATACCAATTTCCTATTCACGCCACACTAGAAGTAATGTGTTTGTTAAGTGCTGCTGAATTCGAAGGGGGGACTGTACACAGCTCTTCAAATTCATGCAATCTGCGGAATGCAGATTTGAAAATAGGTAACACCTGAGAGTAAACAATGCAGTTTCTGAGCTTGTGCCGAGCAGAATGGGGCTTGGGCTCATATTGTGATTTTGATAAGAATTCAGGTAGGGTCGTGTTGGTAATAAATGGTTGAAGGGCAGAGGACTGCAAAACACACTTTTGCAGTCAAAAGACGGAGAATAGCAAGTAGATTTGTGTTTACAAACAGACATTCAGAGAGTTTCTTTAACCTGCACGGGGCCAGGGGTCGATAGAGCAAGGTGAGAGGAGAAAGATGCAGCTGGGTGTAATGGAGAGAGCAGGGCACACTTTTGTTGTCCTTTTCTATTCTTCTTCTGTCCTCTCTCCAGTGGACTGATTTGCTATTGATTGGCAGGCAGGATTCCAGCTCCAGGGCTCCATCTCCAAGGCTAAATCTCGAGGCTGAGCCTCAAAAAGTGATCAAAAGTAATAATGTGTACATGCTAAAGAATGTGTGTAAGCACACGTCAGCGGTCATCATCATCTTGTACAAATGTCTACCAGACTACAGAGTGCCAGGATATCAATGAACTGGTTCAATCCCTACAATATGTTCAGTCAGGTAATTGTTGAAAAACGTTGTTAGATTTTTGGAAAAAATTGGACCTAAAATACAATGAACTACTCTCATCCAGAAAACCATGTTAACAGCTCCAATTCAGCCATAATTAAATTAAATGTTGACATTATTAATATTTACCAATCATTTGTCATCATTTAAGGTATTGATGACATCATTGTCAAATGGCATTAAGATACAAAATCATTGTAATTGCCTGAATGTGAATCGCGTACAATGTGTGTACAGGGTCCAAACGTGGCCCCTCCAATGTTTTTCATAATATTTTTCCTTTGGCTAGAGCCAGCTTCACAACATTTGAGAGAGTGATTACTTTCATACATTTTGTGTTTCATTAAAGGTTACTTTGAGTGTGAAAGCAATGTTACTACTTGGTGAATATTCGGTTTAGTTCAGTTGTTTTTGCGGACAGAAACCAGAATGACTCTGTAAGAGTTGTTCACCTCATCTAGCCCTCCTCAGTATTATCTTGTATATGTACACGGCTCCTCTCTTTCCTTACCAAGTGTACTGCCCTCTTGCCTAAAACACACACTCATGCATACTCACATCAGGCTGTCGGTTGGTGTGCTGTGAAGTAATCTCTTACACTGAGGCAGAGAGAGTCAGTGGAGGGTGGAAATGAGGTTTTCAGCCCTCCACCCAGCTCTACCCCCTCCCCCCCGCCCACCCCCACCCCGCTCAGCCTTTGTATCCAGTGCCCCCTTGTTCTTTCAGTCTTACAGATGAAATCTGAACTTGCATGCGCAGAGCAAATTAGATACTAAGCATCATTTGTTTACATGTATGAGCAAGCCCCTCTGTCGTTATGTTTGGTGTAGTGTTTTAGGGAAACTGGAGACCCTGGGATGCCCCCTAAAGGTTGTAACTGGCCACTGCAAGCCTTTAAGAACAGTTATCCTCTAGATTTTGTAGTGATGCACAAAATGGCAGTGGACACAATAGTCTCACCCTCACCTCCTTTCTCCCAGCCGCCATCCCTCCCCCTCCCCCTCCAGCTCCTATGTCCTCCCGGCCAACCCCAACGTCCCATTCATGCATTAGAATAGTTCACAGGGGTGCTCCCTACTTCACAGGTAATAATAAGGCCCGTTCCAAAGGCTGGCTTTCACATGGAGGTTCCTCTTGAATAGCCTACACAAAGTGAGAACATGTACCGGGTATGAATGGCCTCCTGGGTGCGCCGTATCATTCGCAGAAAGCCAATCTCCCTGCCGTTCTTTAAGTGGACCAAAGGTGATATAAAAAAGAACTGCCAATGTATCAGTCCCCCCCCAACCCACATTCTCATATCCCTATGAGCCCAGTGTCAGTTATTGTCTTTGAATGTTGATGACGATGGGAACAAGGACATAAGGAAATGTTATATCGAAATTAAACCAGGCAATGTGCATTTTTCAATAGGAATAGTTGTTGAGAATGATATATTTCTTACAATCCACTCCGTGGAAACTCTCAAATGTCCTTTATACCGTTATATATATATATATGGCCGACATATATATAGCCCTTTCCCGGGATAACCTCCAGAGAATTGTGTCCGCATTTTGTCCATAGTTTTGCCTTCACACATGCACAACGTTGCGGGAGGATGCCTGCTCAGACGAGTTCACAACAGCAGTTCATCCTCCGAGGGATTCAGGTGAGGGATGGTGCAGCAGGCAGAGGCAGGACGTAACTTGTTACGTATTATACAGTCGTGGCTCTTATCACTGCAAACTCTCTTGACATGTACATTGGTTTCTTCCAAGTGTATGGCTTCGCTTTTCTCTCCAGAGATATCTATATTAAAAATGTTATTTAATTTGTATGTCTTGCCGCGTGTAAGACACCCCCCACACCCAGCCCCCAAATCCCGCAAAGAATGTCCTGCTTTGTTCTCACATAGGTAACTCCAGACATTCTGCGGACCTTATACTTGGGGGTCAGGTGGAGAACGTCCGCAGAGGCTCTCACTCTGACATTTGCGTTCACACATACACCTCCTCCGGGCAAACCATGGAGGTTGACCATCCACCTGAAGTTTGGAGGTGTTATTTATTCTTAGATTCTTCTATGTTCACAGTTTAAAGAGTGGTTATCTGTATAGACTTTATTTCAGCTCCAACCAGTCTGCCCATTTCCCCTAAATTCAGGTGGATTTGCATCTAATTCCATATAATTGAACGAATGAAGTGTTATTTCCAGTGTAGTTGGCCTTGCATTAAGCAACCATTGGTACATCCATTAAGATTAGCGTATAATGCAACTATACACAAGGTGCAGGTGGGTGATGTGGTCAGTGATTCAAAATCAGGCACTGGACTGAAAAAATGTCCTCACTTTGGAGGATAATCCTCACACTTGTTTTCTTGTGAGAACATTTGGTGCCCAGAGGTATGGACACACATGCACGCACAGGCACACACACACACACACACGCACACACTGGTATCCACCGGGCTTTAGCATGACAGAAGAGACAAGCACTTTGTCTCCTCTCCTTCATCTCTCTTTCTATCTCCTGTCTGCGGAGTCTCCTCCATCTATTCATTTCCTTCATCAGGCAGCCATCTCTCACTCTGTCCATCTCACCTTCAGCCCGCTTCGTCGTTCCCACCTCCCTCTTTCTTTGCCTCTCTCTTCCTTTTCTTTGTATCGAGTGGTGAGCGCTGACAGGTCTGGCAGAGACAAAGTGCTGATGCTGGGCTTAAAAGTGACCGCCCCTGTCCTGCAGCCACACAGCTGGGGAGCCAGAGATCCATCACCCCATGGCATACATAGAGCCGCACGGAGACAGAGGAGGACGGATGGAAGGAGGCGGGGGTGAGAGAGCGAGAGGGCAGGTGGGAGGAGAGTAATTGGAAGACTGACAACAACACATTCTGCAAATCAAGGACTACCTCATCACTGCAGTGTGTCAACCGAAATTTATTATATTAGCTGCAAAGGAATTGAGAAGTGGATAACATCAAGCTGGACCATTAATTAACATTGATCAGGTGCCACACTGATGCTTTTTATTTATATGTGTGAAAGTGGGGGCACTTTTTTAGTTTTGATCAATTCAAATGTAAACCGGCAATAAAACAGTTTCTGCTCCAAAGATGTATGAATAATTGTGATAAATTATCATCATGTCAATATCAAACAGTGTTTACTGTGGGGTTGTAATGTGGTCATAGTGTTAAAGCATGACAATGTGATTTTGATAGTAAAAATACAAAACTTTCTACAAATGGGAAGTTGAATTCACAAGTAATAAAACATGCCGCTGCTTTATTTGGTTTGGTGTTATGAATATGGTGCTACTTTCAGCTAACTGATTGACAAAGACATCTGCAGAATATAGAAAACCATAAAATACTACCATTGTGGCCGGATGAAGAGAAAAGTTAACAAAATCTAAAAAGAACAACACAAAGGTTATACAAATGCCAAGAGGGCTTGTATGCTCTTCATAACTAAGCACCTTTGTCACAGCCATTCCCATCCCCTTAGGTAAGTTAGAGAGATTGATGGAATTTAGTTCTGATAAAGTTACAGCATTAGATGGCCAAGTGCCACATGACTGACCTAAGTTACACCATTGGCCTGTCAGTCATGTGTCAGTTTTGTACCCATTTGTCATTTCCCTTTCAGAATGAATGGGCATGAACAGACTTTTTTTTAAAGCACTTAGAAATCAATCTGGTGACTTTTTGGACAAACCTGAGCTTCTTATCTGAAAAAGAAAGTCATCACCACCATCAAGAAAAACAAAAAAAGAATCTGATTCAAAACATCAGCTAAGAAAAAATAACTTAATAATAAAGAGTTTGATTGCATTAATCAACAATTATTAGTATATTTTTCTGTTCAGAATGGATGATTGTTTTGAAAAGCATCTTGTAGTTTAAAGACTTGACTGAATGAATGTTTTGCTTGGACCACATCCCCTCATATGTGCTGAAGCACATTTCCAGCTTCTAAATGACAATTTCCCTCATATTGGGCATGAACAAGCCTTTTTAATCTAAACTTAAATTATTATTCATTCATTGTTGTGAGTGTTTTTAGAAGCTTGAATTTGTAAAGGACTCAACACAACACAAATCTTATTTCACCTGAAGACTCCCTCACAACTTTAACAGTCATGGTGATAAAATCTGTTTAAAGAGAGATTTATAATCTCCTTTCAAAGTACCCAGAACCACCTCTGTTGTAGATTCCCCTACTGTAGATGCCAGAACATTATTTTTTCATGATTACACACGCACCCGCGCACCAGCAAAATGGATTGGTAAATGGTCTTTATTTATATAGCGTTTTTCTAATGTTGATGACCACTCAAGGCGCTTTACAGTACAGTTCACCCAATATAGCCGCATTTATACAGTGCATCTATTAGCAGAATTTTTTTTTCTATGAGGGACAATTCGGGGTTCAGCATCTTGCCCAAGGACACTTCGGCATGCAGATCAGGAAGCCTGGGATGGAACTGCCAACCTTCTGGTTGGAGGACGACCCCTCTACCCCTCAGCCACAGCCAGCCCAGTAACAAGAATTCTTGTTTTAAACACTGCTGTTGAGAGCTGTTTTGTGAGCCATTATGGAAAAGGGTTTTGATATAACAGAAAAATAAAAACAACAACCAAGATGGCGTGTGGGAGCTCCCAGGATATGTGGTTTGGATATAGCATCAGAGATAACTGGACTACAGAATTACTCTTCTTCTGTCCATATAGCATGTTGATGGAGGTAAAGGGAACCAGAGTATCTTAGATATTAGGCCTATCTACTGTATGTGAAACACCCTCTGATTCCTCACTAGGGCCTCAAGCTCATCCATCTTATTGTCAAGTGATCTCATGATGCCCATGATGACAGGAGGGAGATACGCTCTTCTCTATCACTCTCCGTCGTCTCGACTCTCTTTCCTTGTTGCTCTGCATCCTCTGTGTGTTCTGCTCCTGATTTTATATGGGGATGCCTGCTGTCTTCATTTGGGTCAGCTAGTGCCCAATGTTAACAACACCACCGTTGAGTCGTTTAGAGTTGTTTGCTTGCTGGACGTTGTTTTCAGAGCTAACAGAGCACTGCGCTGTTACCTTAAAGACAAATTGCCAACCAGGATGTGATTCTGTGATTCTGTTGTTGTCTTGACGGACATGAGTACCTGTGCTGTGTGTTTATTCAAGTTTTATCAATATTAAAGGTACCACATGCCCGAGTTGCACTAAACTCAGTGTGAAATTGATAAGATGAATGGTTCGTAACAGACAGACAGCCTTTTTTTCCTCTGTGAACAGCAGCTTGTTTGTGCAAAGCACATGATTATCAGGCTTGAGACAATAGATGTTGATGCTACACAACGTGGTTTAACAGCAAAATTTAACAGATAATCAGTCAAACTCTGTGCAGAGATGTTCTTGACTCCTAAATGTAACTGGTTGTTGACTTCAAGTCCGTTTTACTGTGCCTGTTGGGTGGAGTTTGCCGAGCGCAGACAAGAAAACATAAGTCAAATTGTCCTCAGAAGAAAGTGTAAACACTGAGCCACGAGCGTAAGTAAAGGGAAATTATGAAGCCTAGAGCTCCAGCTCCACAGGACGCGCCAGAATGACCTTTATGAAAGATTTAAGTCAGAGATGGTTGAGGCTTTTAATTTTTTATTGTGTTTCATTTCTACGGCATGTTTGGCAAGTGGTTTGGCACTGCATTCTGGAAACAGAGGAAAATATCCTGTGCCAGAGATTTGAGGAGGAGGATAAGAGGGGAGAAGGTGTTGGTGGTGTAGGAGAGAGGAGGCATGTGGTGGTGTGTGTGGGGGGTTGACTGAGAGAGTGCTGGCTGGGTTGTCTTCAGGATAGGAGGGGTGGGGCATTAATCATTATTGGCGCACACCTTCGTCCCCGACGCACCCTGACGGCCCTTCCACCCCTGACATAAATCATCATTCCCCCACAATAGATCCCCTCTCTTTGCCATGCCAGGGAAAAAGAGTGCTAGTTGTATTGATTTTTCCTTTTTCTCCCTTTGCCTTCCATGTCTCCTCTCCACCTGCCCTCCCCCCCGCCCCGCACCTTCTCCCTCCGCATTGCTGTGTCATTATGAAACATAACTGATCTGAAATTCATAGAATACTAAATAAAGTTTACGAGGGCACTCAACTGTATGTGCCCCTCCCACCCCTGTCCTCCCTCTTGATGCATGAGAAGTAGGCATGGTGAGAGGGAATAGACAGAAAAAAAAACTAATGATATAAAAATTACAAAGCATGCACAGTGCTATTATACTTCTATTGATTTGTTTTTGAAGCACACCTAGGCTTTGAAGAGTCGCTTGAAGAGATTAGAAATGGCCCAGAAACGGAGGAGGAAAGAGAGACGGTGCAGCGGTGGTGGTGGAGGGGGAGTGGGGGGGTGGGGGGGCGTTCAAGAGAGAAAAATTGTATGAGAATTTTGGGGGATTAGAGGGAGGGGAGGAAGGAGATGATGCCATTCAAAGGTTTCGAGGTTAAAGGAAGTAAGAACAGAAAAAGAAGACATTATGCCCTCTTTATACAATGGAAAGTCAAGTGATAAGTCACGTAAGTCAGTAGTTCCCCCCCCCCTCCAATGTGTAACCAAAAATCGGAGGAGCTTCAAGAGAAGAGAAAAACAATTGCTATACCAGCTTGTGGATATACTTTTGCAATTGAATACTTTGATACGTAACTACTTAATTCAAGCTCTACCATGTTCACATGTGCTTCCTCAAAGTAGTGTGCTCTATCTGTTAACTGTAAACTGTAAACTAAGACTAAAGTAAACTGTAAACCAGGTGTTGCAGGAGCTTATAACCAGGTTTCTCAGTGTCTAATGTTATGCATTCCCCCAATGTTATAAGCAGTCACTATTGTCATTATTGACATTAGAACATTTTTACAACTAAATAAACAGCAATGAATTCAACAGACCCCGACTAAGGACTATTACTGTGCGTTGTTTGCCTGCTGTCCCCAAATAATTTGATCTGCTTCTCCTCTGGAACTGTGACTTTCTGAAGAACATTGTAGCTGATGCTCTGAGCATTTCACACTGAACTGACTAATTGTGACGTTTAATAATTGACTTTTGTTCATATTATTTATTTATTTAATTAGTGTGTACAAAAAGCTATTTGGTTAATATTTAACCTTGCACTATTATTATTCCCGATCCAAACAAGTAATTGCATGTTATTAAATAACAACAACTACATCAATAATGATAATAATAACAAAAACTTTTCATACAAATGCAGCTCAAAATGCCTTACATACATATACAATTATAAAATTAAACACATGTAAGTCAAAATACAAATGTAATTAATATAAGCGAACAGATTGAGACTTACATAAGAAAATGTTACAATTACATTTAAAAGAAAAAAAAATTATAAAAAAAATGCATAAAAGTTGAAAAGATAGAAAGCTGCATCTGCGATGTTCTTACCGCTGTTGATGGGAACCTCTAATAGACTTGCTGTAGATGATCTCAGGGCTGTAGAGGTGACATTGTTAACTAGGGAGTCAGCTATGTAGAGCTCTCAATGAGCTGGAGTCTCTCTATTGTTCTCTTTGGGGGGTTTGTAAAAAGTGGATTAAAGTAATCCAGTCGGCTAGATATAAATGCATGAACCAGCTTTTCAGCATCGTTCTGATTTATAACTGGCCCGAAGCTTCGCTTGGTTTCTAAGGTGGAACAATCTGGTGTTACTTACCTTGTTATTGTGGGCCTTAAAGTCAGATCAGTGGCAGTAAATAAGCCCTTTCATTTCACTGTCCCCAGATCAGATCAATGGAGAGAGTTGACATTGTGGTGCATTGCTGTCTTCCATCTTCCACTCTCCTTTTAATACCAGCACTAGGAAGTGCTGAGTAGACACTTTTACAAATTTTAAATATATTTTCTGGAGAGCTTCATAAAAAAATGCTACAACATAAGATATTTCCAGCTAGTGGTTGAGAAT
The DNA here is from genome assembly GCA_038501795.1 of Pseudopleuronectes americanus. Lineage (NCBI taxonomy): Eukaryota > Metazoa > Chordata > Actinopteri > Pleuronectiformes > Pleuronectidae > Pseudopleuronectes > Pseudopleuronectes americanus. The sequence goes on along the minus strand of CM076719.1, from coordinate 17,610,379 downwards.
CTTAAGCTTCAAACCCCCCCCCCACACACACACACACACACATTTCTTCACCAGGGCCGCAGATTAGTCCAGCATGGTGACGGAGGACAGGTGGGTGGTTGACAGGTGGGAGTGGGAGAGCAGGAAAGAGAGACTGAGTGGATATTGGGCAGAAGTGGGATCCTCAACCTGGCCGGCATTAGAGTCTGGAGTTGAAGGGATATTAATGTAAAACGGAGGGGACAAGTGTGCTCCTGTCCAATTACGCTGCACCCTGTCCCTGCCAACCAGGGTGCAAACAACAGGAGGAAAGGATTAATTGCCTTGGACTCTGCCCCCACTACAGGCCCAATTATGGCAACATATTGGCTCCCAGTGCTGGTGCAACCACTGCTGTGCAGGGAGATTGTGTGAAATTCTCAGCATGGTCGTGAAAGGTCAGAATGAGGGGAGGCGTTTGGGATAAAGACCTGGATCATGAGTAGAAAGGTTTTGGGTGAGGAGAGAGAAGAGAATGATGTAAGCTCTTGGTATCAGGTAGGCTTCTGTAAACACATTGTTCAAACAGGACTACATTCTGGAAAGTTGATGTACAAGAACATAAAATTCAGATTTATACAGAAGTAAAGACTGTGGTTCTTCTAACCTAATAACATGTGCTCCGAAATCAAGGGAAAGATGTTACAGGTTGCACACTCACACATCCAGTGTGGCACAACTGTATTAATCATGTTGGATCCTATAATTCCCATTATACAACCCTGCATCTTAGCATCTCCTTAATCATACTTTCCTGTTTATTAAACACTGTTAACCTTCAAATGCTGTGCTGCATGTGTTTATGGGGCAGATATTTTAAGCCTTACTCACCTATGATGACATCTTCTTTGTTTTCCTGGCTTGAATTCTGAGACAAATACACTGATGAAGAATTTTGGTTAAATGATAAATATGTAAACTGTTTCTTTGTATTTACAAAACCACAATCTCTCTTAAACCATAACCGAGTCATATGAGACTCTAAATATAACCAAAATGTATTTTTCTGTACTCTAGTGTCTTTCAAAAACACACTGATCCTCTCATCTGCTTCTTGCCAAAGGCTGCAGATGAACTAACAACATTACAATAACAACAAAACGACAGACTACTAAACCTATTGTGATGATTAAGATGCATAATGCAATTCCTCACATATTTGATGGAAAGCCTTGCCACTTTTACCAAATTTCCCTGCTGTGTATCATACTGAGAACTGAAAGTGTGGGCTGTAACTTATACTTTGAAGAAGTCCCAGCCTGCCAGCCTCCAGGAACTCTTGGTGCATATTAAAACTCAAAATATTAGCATGCTAAAACTGCACAAGGAAATGATCAGGGGCCCATAAATTGCCCAAGCAAGCACCTTCACCTCCCAAAGCGGGCAATTTCCGTATAGAAGTGTGGAGACACAAAAATATCTCCAGCAGGGCAGTGAAGAACTGCACCTTGAAATCTTGGCCACTCTTGCATAGAGTCGGAGAGGAGCATATATTACATATGCACATATATAAAAAGTGCAAAAAGCAGCACTTTACTTAATAGAATAAGTAAAACACAGCACTTTACTGATGGTATGAAAATGGGACAGAGCAAGAAATCTTCATGTCAACTTAAATTGCCATCTCTCGACTGGTGACTAACTGCATTAGATAAAAGTTGAGCCTAGTGAGATACTAGTCTTTCAGGCATGTGTGATGATGTTCCTTAGCCAACAGAAAAGAGCAATGAAGTGATTTTTGTTGAAATACAGTATTGAGCCAAAGGAAAGCACTCAGTAGTTTCTAATCAGAGACGGAAATGGGACTGGAGTTACTGATGGTCTCGTATGCATAGAGGAGGCAACCTGAGACCACACAAAGCGCATTGGAGCCGGCACCTTGACGGATGCCCACTTCATGAATTTTGAATTAAATTGGCCCTTGATGAATTTGGAATGTGGTACCTCTGTTCCAAAGCAATAGGAATCCAATAAAATGCCGGTGCCATACAAATAAAGCCATACATTCCCCTAGACCCTGGAATGAGCCTCAGGTGAGGAAAAAATGACTGCAGCACCAGGAAGCAGCAGCAGAGAGGGATGAGAGAGAGGCGAAGGCGAGAAGGGGAGAAGATGGGAAAAGAGGTCCTGATATGAGGGTGGCTGAGAGAGGTGGAGACAGATAGAGAGGCTCTGATATGAAGAAGGCGAAGCAATGAGCGAGCAGGAGAGTCAGGCGAGATAGAGAGAGTCTTAAATGAAGGTGGAAGGGGGTTTTGCTGAGAGGTGTTGAGGGGGGCGTCAGGCCTGGATTCTAGCACATTAGCCCTGTCCTTTTGAATGGAAGGGAACATATTGGTCGGAGCCAATCCCCACATGGGGCTCGGACTGCCTGGAGCTCATCAGCGAGACATGCCAGGGCCTGGAGTAAATCAGAAGCCCCACTCCTAAGGCCCGATTTCCCCAGAGGAGGCCAGCCACAGCCACTCAAATCAGCCTGTGTGCCAGATAGCTGTCTGTAATCTCTTGTTCCTACCTCTACATCTGCCTCAACACTCCAAAAGGAGCAATAGCACTCCAGAAATCCTAAATACGTGTGGGGGTTGATGGCAGATGCTGATTACAGAAGACAATTTTGTTTGTGGTCCCAATGCAATGCTTTGCATTGACACGTATAGAGTATGTCAGAATTTGTTTGTATTTTTTTGCAACCATCATTAAGACTATAAAGTGACCAGGGAACTTAGAGATTGATTCATTTGTGAGTTATGTGTAATTTGTTGCAGCTTCAATTTTATGTTTGAAAGTCAGGATACTTGGGATAGGACCATAACTGTGGAAACATGTCCAAAGACATGCAGATTGTGGTTGATTTTAGACTCCAGATTGTGTGAATGTGAGTGTGAATAGTTGTTTGTCTCAGTATGTTGGCCTGTGATACGATGGCGACGTGTCCAAGATTCACCCTTCCACTCGCCCAATGTCACCTGGGATTGGTTTGGGCTCCCACCTAAGACTGGCCTTTTTTTTTGGGATTACCCTGAATATTTGCCAGTCAATAAAGTCAATGGACGTGGTTTAATTAGATATTTACATTACATTTCATTTAGCTGACGCTTTTATCCAAAGCGACTTACAACAAGTGCATTCAACCCCGAAGGTACGAACCCAGAACAACAAGAATCAAGAAAGTACAATTTCTTCAAAAACAAAGCAAAAGTTATTTACTTAACTAAAGGAACAAATGAGACACTATGACCAGATCACAAAAAATAAATAACAAAATGTTGTAGACAGGGATTAATCTACAAAAAGTTAGCCTGTATTCAAGCACGCCTAGCACCAAATCACAGTGACTCACCTCTGTGGTTAAGGACATGGTATTATTTCTTTCCTTTTTTTTTAAATGGGTTTTCACCAAAATGGTGGAACTTATGGGGAACATTTAGAGGCAAAAATGTCTTTCCACCTGATTCCATTTGGATACAGAACTGTTGACTACATTGCAGTCGTTGGTGTTAAAATAAATGTGATGATCATTTACTCTCCTATCTGAAATGGTCCAGTGTTCTTGTTTAGAAGAACACTGACATGAAGCACCTATTGTTGACTTACTGTGTGGACATCTGATCATCCATTGTCTTTGAACCCAAATGAGTTTGAGTAAATGGTGAATAATTTCTCATTTGGGGGTCAAGTTGTGCTTTAAGTGCGGGGCCCTTGCACTAGCAGTGCAATGACTAAGCAGCTCCCTCCCTCAACACTCCCTCCGCTTCTCTCCCACCAGCATGTGCATACTCTAATATGAATAATGTTTCTCCTCCAAGTCCCCCCTGTAATAAATGGAGTGCCATTTCGCACAATGGCAAAGTCAGGCCCGTATTGATTAACTCTCATCATCGACTCACGACGCCTGCTTCCTTGATTTATGATTGTCTGTTATTTTTACATTAGCTGTCAAATTCATCTTGTCTCTCCACAGCCGGGGTCGGCATCTGCAAACAGTAAACACCCAGCACCCTTGCTACTAACCCCCCCACCCCCCAACCTGCGCCCAAGGGAATCGACTGTGTTCTCTGTTAAGCACCGCTCCAGCGCAGCAGATAGAAATGTGTTCAGGCTGGTTTCACAGCAGCTTCAGGAAGGAGAGCCGTGTGGAGCTGTCAGTGGACGGTACCAGCAGACAAGGCAGGAACAGGGCAGATTGCATGGCTCATTATATTTAAGGTATAGAGGTGTTTTATCCACTGCAGCGCATCCTGTTCAGGTAGACTTACCTTTTCAGCCAAAACCTATCATCTGAAAGAGTCAGCGCTTGTTGGAAAATACAATTAAAGGGAAAGTCGTGGCCAGTAGGAAGAAAAGGAACTTAAGACCTTTCAATGTACACAATGAACTTTGACTCATAATGAATTCAATAATTTTTTTAACAATTACATTTTTATTCAGCCCTTTAACTGAGGAAACTCTTGTAATTTGAGGTTTTGTTTCTCATTTTTTTGAAAAGCAAAATATGTATATATCCATAACAATGGTACATTTGGATTGTAACATATGCTGCTTCTGCATATCCTCTTTCTCCTTGAACTGTGCATTTAGTCAATAGTGTTATACTATGCTGTAACAGATACACATCTGATGAGAATTTTATAACCTGACCGTAACTACAGTTTAATTTTTTCCCTAATTGGTACTATTCAAATTTTAATTTTATTTAACTAAATTGACCTCAAAAGTATAATTTAGAACTTCTATATATTTAAAAGCATTCATTACAAGTAACTAGTTCCTTAATGGTTTGATGACACTGAAATGCATTCAAAATTGAATGGAACAAAACACAGGCTGAATTTGTAAATCGTTACTTTACATACGTAGACCAGAGCAAATTTATCTAATCAAATTAAATTATAGGGACGTGTTCAAAGTTTTGACAAATAATATATTTTTGGAACATCAAAAGTAGCTGCAAAAGTTAACGTCTGCTCCGTCTGAATGTTCTGCGTCTGTTTGAACAGCACTGAATTAGCATATGTATTGCTGTTTTCCGATGGCAGTCTGAAATTTGCATATTCCAGGATTGAATTTTGGTGGAAGGCGGGCTCGTGTAAGACAATATGTTTATGACTTTGCGATAAGAGCACAAACCTTCAATCGCAGCTCTGCAATTTGACCTGAAATTTCCCAAGACGCAGAACCTTAAAATGATTTGAATAATGTTCCACAGATGGATTTTTCTGTTTTACCTAGCTTTAAAATGACAGGCAAATAGACACTCAGCATGTGCAGTATCCATGCTTTGCTTTTCCATTTGGAATCAAGATTGGACCTCTGGGCCAGCCTGGTGATCAGCTATCAGTTTAAACACAGTGTCCAGCTCTGTCAATTTAGAGAGCTGTTATTTTGCACACCTCCTCAACTGAACTCGATCTAGCAAATGTCAAGGTACACAGGTCTAAGTTGGAGGATCCTCCCCTTTTCTCTATGTTTTTTTCCCCCTATCCTTTCAGCTTGGCGGTGTTTCACCCTTGGAGAATGAAACGATAATAACAGACGGGCCGAGGCGAATACTATTCGGGTAAAGCGGGTCCTCGGCTCTAATGGCGGAGCTGTCTGCTCTCCCGGACCTGCTGGCACGTGGGTTCATTGAGATTTCATTAGAGGCTGCGGGGAGGGATTTCATTGCAGCCTTCCTTTCGTTTGCCTGACACTCACACGGGAATCATTGTAAATTGGCTCTGTCATAGCAGACAATTTTTGAGATGTGAAGTAAATTAAACATGTAATCACACAGGAAGCTCTGCCGTGGGTTCCCAACACTTGACTCCCGTCGTGAGCGGCCAGAGGCGTCTCACCAGTTTGTTTCCATTCCTCGTTACCCTCCTATCTGTACCTCCATCTCCTTATTGTTAAATTACACTGTATGATTTGCTCTCCTGCCACATGGAAGAGATGACGTGCTGACCTCTAACGTTGGCGGGCCAAACTCTTGTGCTGTTTAATAGTGTGCATCCTCTGACTCAACTACCTGCTTTTCAATGGGGATATTTACATCACTGTCACCTGTTTAACACGGTTGGTAAGGCAACTTACCAACCGTGTTATTCTTCGGGAACAGTGCTATGATCAGCTGGAACCTGTTCTGACACTGGCTTTTTTTCCACTTGTCCCAAAAGATGAACGAGTACAGGGACATAAAAAGCTTGTTTGATAACATGTTAAGTCATCTGAGGGAACCTGTATGGATTTTTGATCCGATACTATGACCAGATTATTCACAAAGCATCAGTGGCAAAATGTTCCAGACAGGAATAGATCAACCCACAAGAGGGGCAAAGGGGAAATATGAGGCAGTCTCTCTTTTTAGCAGTGAGCATTCGCATAATTGACATAGTTGATTTGCTTTACATTGCTTCAACCAGCATGGTTTTAGACCCAAGGAAATTAGAGACTGTCATTGTTTTAGTCAAGTTAAATGGCAGCTCCCAGTGTGTTTAAAATATATACTGTATATATATATATATATATATATATTATAATTATTATTAATAATTAAAATGTTAATGTAATTATATATGTATTCAGAGCTCTGTAGAACTGAAGCCACTGTAAGGTCATTCTTTTTATTTAAATTATTTATTAAATCATTGAAATCATATATAGACTGATGATTGAAACGATTATGTGAAAAATTGAACTGAGTAATTGTTAGCTAAAGTTGAACAAGAACCAGGAAGATATGGCCACTATAGACCATATCTGGCCCTCTACCTCTGCACATATACTCTGCTGTATGATTTCAATGTCAAACCACTTATTTGCATCGTATGACATCATACAGTTTATCCATATCACACACTTTGATGAGACCAGGCTTGGATACCAAATAATTCCTCTTTCACACACTCCTTTCCCTGTTCCAGCATCTCTTGTTTCTGCTTTGTGATTAAGCTGTTGTATGTTGTCTCTTCCCATTCCCATGTTGCAGCTGAAGGCCCAGTGAAGTGCTGTTGGCAGTACACCGGCTGGGTAGAACTTGAATGGAGGAAACAGCGAGGACAGGGCAGCATAGGCTGAAAAATTAGGTCCCTGCCTTGTAATTCAGCGGCGAGAGCTGATATCATCAGGCTGCAGTCGGATATCAGGCAGGTAATACCACCCACCGACTGTAATCGCTAATGAAGCTACTATTGAGTTTATAATGCGCTAAATGATGCAGACTCCCACTCCAGATAAACATGTCCCAAATAAACGATTTGGGTGGTAATTGCACTCTGCCAGTGGCTTGTTAATAGAGTCGGGCTCTGATGAAAGGGTTAACTCTTTTTCTGAAGCATCCTCTCACTGGCTCATTGCACTCTCATTTCTACGGAGATCTCAGCATTCCCTTGGTTATCAGTGTACTTGGAAAGAAAACCTAATTAGACAAAAAGCCCTTTTTTCTCATTCTCTAATTAGGTCCTTAACATAATTAGCAGGTGATGTTAATAACCCTCTTTTAAAACCTATTAAAAGGCTGTTTGGGAGCAAGTGGTGAAGAGGAGTTGGCCTGTGGGCAGTCAGGCGGCCCCTCTGAGGGCCCCGGCGAGGACATCCAAGCATGTTAGGAGTACGGTTCATCAGGACTGGAGTGCTGCTGCACCAGGACACTGGCCTCCTTGGAGACCCTCTTAATACAGAGCAGTGTATCTCCTCAGCCATTAGGGGACATTACAGCGCACCCATACTGTACAAACACCAGCCTGGACTGGAGCTGGTTTGCTGAATACTGGGCAAATGTTGATATTTTTGTATTACAAATCAGTTGAAATAAACTTGTATTAAAATAATCATGAAATAGAGCATACAGCTGCATTAAGCATATTTTTACGTTAATGATCAGTCAACTAAGTGTGAGTTTGCGTTGTGAAACAGCTCAAATGTCATTTAAAAACTATTGACAATCATCTACAGAGCAGTTTAGCATTGTTTAACTCAGTAAGTGGCTTTATGACAAGCAAATGCCACTAATCATCCTGGTTTCCAGCATTAGAATGCAGCGCCAAACAGCACACAGACCCAGTTAGTGACCAGCTACACTAGGAGGGCATCTAATCAAATTAAGAGCCCGTTATGTTTTTCACAGGAGTTGATGGAGACGAAATCAGAGCAATTATTTGAGTATCGATGGGACTTACATTCATCAGATGGCACAAAAACACAGCTCTAAATAAACATTATTTTTGCACAGTTTTTGCTCCACTGTTGGTTAAATTCACCTTCACATCCTTATATGTCAATATGCTGTGTTTACAGATTGCTGTGCTGCCCCAATGTGGCCAAAACTTGATTGATGCGTATAAAAAAAAAGAAAAGGTTTAAGGTCCTAATTGTATTGGATAATTAGAAAATATTATACCTCTACTTTATGTCATAGTTTACTGCAAACTATAATGTATTCTTTCACAAGTCTGGGTGTATTTTGACTATTCTTTATTGATATTATTTTTTTTTACTGGTTTCCATTTACTTCAATATGATTGTCTATTATGAGACTGTTAGACATGTGTTATCCGTTATTGCCGGGAAATTGTTTTTTTGTGATTAATCAAAAGCAATTTATATTATTGTTTTTGAGGAAACAGACTTTTTAAGTTCAATCTGTATAAGATGACCAAGAATAAAAGTATGTGTAACTTAAATACTATATTGCACTGCAATAGCTTAAATATATATGTGTATATATATATATATATATATATATATATATATATATATATATATATATATACTGACACTGAACACAGAATTTTATATAATTTGCACATTTATTTATACAAATAAATACAAGTCTGATAATAGCTTACTCTAAAACTTTAAAATGCTTTTACAAAGTGAGAAATCCTGAAGAGGCTTCATCTGAGGTTTCATCGTCTAACACTTGACTGTCTAATTTTTTAAGATCAATATCTCTGCTCCCTTTTCAACTTGAATTCCTGTAACAACTGACCGGCTCAAACACTTGCTACAGTATGTGTCCAAGCCTCTGACATTGTTTACAAACCACCGGACAGAAGGAGGAGTTGCATTGTGTTTGTACATGGTCTGGTAGCACAAACCACCAGGGGGCATTGTGTATTCAATATTGCACCAAGGAAATTACCATAGACGCAAAACAGGGGTGCATTGTCACTAACTGGCCTCCAGTGAGATGCTGTTGACAGGGCTCAGGGAAGTGCTGCAGGTTCCAGTGAGCAGTCTGTGCACTCTGCCGAGGAGGAGGAAGATGAGGAAGAGGCTGCCGCCGACCAGAAGAGCCCAGTCCTCGTCTTTAATTAAGTATCTGAAACATCAATTTAAATGTAAATATCGGCGGTGCAGCGCCACTCATGCGTAAATTAGAGGGTTGGCCCAGCCACGTTTCTCTCTCTCCCAAGTCCCTCGCTCACTTACGCTGACATCTGCTCACAGCTGCTCGTCCTGGGGCTGTCCCCCACCCTGCACGCGCACATGCACGCACACTCACACACACAGACACACACGCATAAACCCAGATTCACGAAAATTTTACCAGCCCTCTTGGACCCTTAAGTTACTGCTGCTTGTTTTTGTTTTCTATTGAGTGAAGTCTGTCTTTTACATGACTTGACGACTTCTTAATCAAACCATTCAAAGCCTTGTAACATGTATGTGAACGTGTATAAACATGGTTTGTGATTAATAAGCTTTATAAATCTTCCTCAGAGCGATATGTCAACAGTTATGCTACCTCCAAGTTGTGAAGCTGCTAAAAGGACTGTGAAGCTCGGACTCACAAACACCTTGAATGAATGGATGTTGCTCTGTTGGATGTGTAAGTACTAAAATAATGACTTTATAATACTTCTCTAACTGTGGTGTTTTTATCTGACACATTGTTGATAGTGAGGTGGGACTGCATGCAACAATGGTGCCTGTTTCAATTTGAATCAGGTACGTTTTGTATGTATTCATAATGTATTCATTATTGTGGGGATTTCTGTTGGATCTGGAGCATGGGATGGTGAGTTGAGGCAGGACACGAGGAACAGTTACTTCAATGTGAAAGTGTAGGAATCATCAGCTTTTATGCATCTTCTATGATCTGATATGTAAACGAATGCACCTTGAATGAACAGGAAGGCATTTCCCATGCAAACTGAAAACAGGCATCAGGTGATTGTCACCATTCTTATTAAAACACACTAACTTACCATTACTTGGCAACGAGGCCATCTTTTTTTCAGATTTTGTCTGACAAAACAATCCTCACTCAAGGACCTCTTACTAGTCTTTTCCAATGCTTTTAAACTGCCTCTCAAGGCCTTCACCAGTTGCACCATTTAAACGAGCGTTTTGAATTCTGTGGCTGAAGAACCAAAAGTGAACCCCCAAATACTGTATATACCCCCATATCTTGCTTTCTGTGATGTGCAACCAAGCTCCTTTTCACGCACATGCACACAAGCCAATGCCTATGCATGTAAAATGTCATGATTATTTTAGCTCCAATGTAGTGAGAGTGTGTGTGTATGTTTGTGCGTGCACACTGTTGCTTGCACCACTAACTGCCCCTTCCGCTTGCTTGCTCTCCTTCTGGAGGCACCCAAGTGGCACGGCTGGCCTTTAGCCGTCCGTCTGCTGGCCCATCAGGACACAGCTCATAAAGAAGAAGGATGATTTAATGCAGGGGTGGAGGTGATGTCTTCTTACGGCCCCCCGAGGAGTCCCTCCCATCTCGTTGCTCTCACCAGAGGGGCAGAGCAGAGGCCGCTTCGCTGCGGTCACGGAGGGAGACACCAGCCCTGCATCACCTCACTAACCTCAAGCAGAGCTGATTAACCAGCTCATATTCAGTCGTTTAAGGGTGAAGAAGTGAGCACAGTACTGACAATGTGTCCAATATCTGCCTTTTGTGTATTCTCCCTGAGTCTAGATCATGGTATTAGAGGATGACACCCTGGTGTAATGCCTCAGGAAGATCTCGGCTCAGAGCGAAGGCTCAACTGGTGTTCAATCTGCAACTGCCAGTTTGCTGATGGGTTGTTAACTGCGGCTAAAGGAATTAGGATTGACATGTTCACTCCGCAGAACAATGTAGCTTTAAGTGGCATAGTCTCCGCTCCTACGGCTCTACGTGTGTGAGAATGTGCTAATCGGTTAGACAGCACTAATCTGAAGTCAGAGATTTCCATAGGATTTTTCTCTGTTAGAGCTGTTAAAACCTGACCTTCAGAGCAGTGCTGAGTGTTGAATGAGTGCATGTGTTCTCCCACTGAAATGATTTTTCTGTAAGAATAGTTATCTTAAAATAGGGAACAATGGCCTGCAGCAGTTCACATTCTGAGGTATTAAAACATTTATATTGTTATTGGACACCAGTGATCCCAGGTCTGAGCTGCTGATATAACTGAATGATCTTTTCTCTGCTGCATTACATGAAAGCCTTTTTTCCAGCTGTCTATTGTTGAAATAGAAAAAAACCTTATTTGGCCAAAAGGGGTTCTCCTTGTGTTCCCTCTAAAATACCCATTTAATGGTGCCCTGTGGACTGGTTGTGCCTAAAGTCTAACATATTTCTTTCTATCTTTCAAAATCTTTCAAAGTATTTAAAACTGAGCAATAGTTTACATCCATATTTACGAGCTCGCAGTCGAACAGATCACTAGATCAGAGGAATTGGGTGGAGCCTGTTAGACTGGTCCTTGTTTTACCTGCAGATGCGACCCAAGATAAACCAAACAGGGACCCACTAATAGAAAACAGTGCCATAGTGCTAACAGGGGTCTAAAGCTCCACAGGGAGCCTTTAATCAGCTCTGGTAACAAATATTGATATGAATAGAACGTACAACATACATAACTGCAGGTCGTCTTAGCACCTATTGAGGATGATTTGTGACTTCTTGCAAGAGACAGTGCTTGCTGTTTTTCAGCTTCTGCCTCCTGGTCCTTTTGCCCCACATTAAACCTAAACTACTTGAGTTCCTCAACAAGTTAAGTCAAAGCTAAAACAACAAAAAACATGCTACCTACAAAAGTGATCCAACATATACTACCATGCAGGGGGCAGGATTTATGACCTATATTGCAGCCAGTGACCAGTTGGCGATGAAGATGATTTTTCTTCACTTTAGAGAGGTTGTCATGTTGTTCCTCTTAATGTAGAGTATATACAGTAGAGTTGGGGACTGGACTAGACCCCGACTCGGACTTGGCACAGACTCTTCTCTAATGACTTGGACAATCTTACTGAACCTAAACCTCTCAAACTTTATCAAGGCTACCATAAATATGCTTTCATTTCATTATGTATCATAGTTAAAAATCACAATTAATACTTTTCGTTGATGTTGATTTTTGCTGAATCAGCATCAAACCATCACAGATATGAACAATGACTGTACTCAGCAGGTAGATGGTATCAGAGCCTCTGTAATCAGTTATTTGCACTGTCACCACCACTGTACGTTTCAGAACTCATCTGTTCAAATGCAACACCTCCCAAGTTAAAGCCATGAGAGCCTTGGCCTGCAGTTCTTCCAGTCAGTGAGAGTGGGGATTTGTGGCAGTGAACCAGATGACTGGTAAGCCTGTCCCAGCACTGGTGCCCACTGGCAGCCATCATCAGCCACAGCGCATGCTTTGGAGGACCACCCTTGCCATGGCAAGAGTAATTCCCCCGTCATCGCTCTGTACACCCGCACCTCAGTGCTGGCTGGCATGGCTCCCTGTACACATTCTTAGTCAACAGGATTAAGCTTGCTTAGTGTGAGCTCTCCGGGATCACCTATACTCTATATTGTACACCCACAATGCTGGCTCACCAGTTTGGCTACAACAGCCTGTTTTTTTTCACCCCCCCTCCTCTGCCTCTTTGAATTGGGAGCATATGAATGTGGTTCCCTCGAGCAGAGAGAAGAGGATTGAGTGGTGACAGAGGCCAATCGCTTGCTGGCCTAAATGGAAGATCTGAGTTAATTTGCCATGCTATTTATAGCGTGGGATTAATAGACTAAAAACCATTGGTTGGTTGTGGCCTTATACTGTTTCACAGCGTGACTATAAAGGACTAATAAGAAGCCCAGTCGAACCAGCAAGTGCCAAAAATGAAATCAAGCTTGTGTTGCTGATCATTTGTTGTCACTAAATATTCTCATTAGTGACAAAATTAATTTCGATTTGTTTTCTTCGATTGCATAAATGCCACATGGCTTTATTCAATTCTCTGAATGGTTTATGACACAGACTTTACCAACAAGCACACTTTGCAAAGTGACATGTCTGGATTCACAAGTTGTTTTGCACAGGAAATGCTCTCATCTGAATGGGGGAGACTCTCGATGTATCACAAAAGGTAAGGACTATTAAACACTCAAGCAGCAGAGCCTGATAAACGATACTCCACTCCTCTCCTCATTCATTCATTCATTCAAGACAGTCAGCTTGGAAGCTGTGACCTAAGTGTACTCAATGGACATGAATCACCTAACTAGTGTTATGGGTGATTCATGTCCATTCAGGTCACTTCCTCTCGTTTTTTCTGGAAATTTGGGAGACTTGAGCAACTTGAGCAAAAGGATTATTACCTTTATGGTTAAAAATGAACATTTGGAGTGAAATTTTATAGACAAGTATATTTATTTTGGCTCCTTATATTTACATCTGATATTAAAGCAATACAAATAAATAAATAGTTAAAGAATTTGCATTTTCTCAACAAAATGTAATCTTCAAATGTTATATAATTTGCAAAGTCATTATGTCTCAAATACTAAGATATATATCGAACATGTATAACACCAGAATATGATGGCAGCTCCACTCCATTGACAACTGTGAGTTTGTTTTCAGTCTGTGCAGGATAAGACACCTGCCTGAGCCATGACTATGGATACAATATTCAAGTAAAGAACCGACTTGTGCCAGTCACTCTGCTCAATTTAACCTTTCCTTTATTATAATCAGGGTTATACGTGACTTCTGCGGTAACATGTTTAAATAAAGAAGCAGCACTTGAGTCTGAGCGTGACCTTCCAGGCCGGTGATTTCCCCTCACTGAATCCTGGGAAAGCTCTCCTGACTCAGTATTTTGGTATTAAATTGTACCTCTATACAATTTGTGTCACATTAAAAAATGCTAGCGGTACAGAATGTCATTTGGGAGAATCGGGGGCATTTGCTCCAGAAAATTAATGTGGCTTCCTCCAGGATCTCCGTCTCTTTCTTCAGGCCTGTATTTCATCGCAAATGAAATGCCCTTCTACTAGCAGCACCCTTTTGACAAGAGTTATATTTAATGAATAGGTCTATTATAAACTTCCAGGTCTTAGGGTATATTTCTTAAGTGTGAATAGGCACGCAGGCATGTGAGAGTGCATCGTGTGGAATTGACAGAGACATTCAGAAGCATTAACCCGGTCATGTGTCTGTGTTCTTTGGATAATCACAACTCAGTAAGAGGAGCTGTGAAATGTCTTCAATATTGACTTAAGAGTTTGTATTCACTTCACCATAATGTCACACCATTATACACATTATGAAGTCTTTGTTTTTTCTGCATGTGCAAGAGTGCAGTTAATTATTACTGTGATCATTAGATAACATGCATATATGTGAGAGCACATTTTATGCAGGGAATATGCATAATAGTGTTTATATGACATGTGGGTGAATATTACTGTCGGTTCTCAATAAGAATGTGCAAATATGTAATGTGTGCACAAGCATACTGTGTGTGTTTGTACTCCATGCCTGCAAACATATGCTTCTGTGTTTGTCTGTGTGCACGCACACCTGCTGCTCTGTGCATGTGCAGAATGTGCATGTTTGTTCATGTGTCTGTAGGAGGATAATAGCCATCACATGGTCTCAAGTTAATTTCCCATGTAAATAGCACACTGCTGCTTAATCACACAAAAACTAGACAGAAATGGAGCATGGCTGCAGTGTTCAAACATGATGAATGCAAGGTTTAACAAATCAAATGCAATATATATATATATATAAAACATATATATATATTATATATACAAAAGGGAGAATGTCTGAGTTATTATGGCACACCATATTTAGGTAATCTTTGGGTCATGTATTTTCCTGTCAAGCTTTTTGCCTGTTATTTAACAGTTTGGATTGGGTTAGGCGTTAAACCATGAAACATTGCACGATACATCAAAATCTAAATAATTGTGCCATGACAACATGCAGAATAATTCGGCCTGTCTGCTATATTAGGCTGTATATCACCTGCAAGCAAAAGTGCACACAGTTGACGTTATGGAATGGCTTCACACTTTTTCACTGATTGACAGTTGGCAGCAATGTGCCGTGAAATACAGGGAGGAACCCTGCTGTTCAGCAAACATGTATGCAAACAGTGCTTGTAATCTAAACATACATTTTTGTGTTTTCCTGGATAACTCCACAGTGTAAGCTAGAGGAAAAAATGTCTACCCGTAGAACTCCACTGAAATACTCGTATAGACAATAATTTCAAGATTTTCCCTTTCCAACTCTTTCTGGAAAGAGAAATAATTTAAACATAATATTTCTGTTTTTAGTGCCACAAACCAACTGCTGGGCACAAATAAGCTGGAGGAAAGATGGCTTGGGCAAATAATCAATAACATCAGCTATCAGCCTGCATACAATCAAGTGTGGAAATATGTTTTATTAATATGTATTATGGGGGAAGCAGTCCTTTAAGCAATGTTATAGCACACATCATGAGTCCAGCCAGCTGATCTGAGCTCTTCATGACAGAGAAGACAGCCATAGGGCTGTGAAGCTGTGTGTCAGCTGTTCGCCACCAGCACTGAAGGTGGAAGGTGGAAGCACAGGAAGTCAATGGTGTTGTGTGCGTGTGTTTGGTGGCCGACAGTCGCACTCCGTCACGCCTCGGCTCACCGCTGACCCCTCCTCGTCCTTCACACGGGGGCCAGGAGCGCCTCAATAATTTCGGCAGCAGCAGCGGCTTAAAACCTCCAAATCATAAAAAAAAGCCATGGCGAGCTAGAGTGAATTACGAGGAAATATGGCCTTCCTTTACAGCGGGGGCCGTGAATGAAGCCATAAAATTATGAGCAGTTTTTATGATGGCCCATTGAAGTAGGATGCTTGTATATTGATGGTTCACAGGCTGTATCCCTCTTCTCCCCATGCGGTGGAAGAGCTGACAAAGGGGCCCCTGTGTAACTATTTTTCATGCATTTAATATATTAATTATCCGGTAAATGTTCCCCAGGCAGTGCTTGGGATAGCAGAGAATGACAGCTTTTCGATGAAGCTCCCGGGCTGGCCCATCAGGCCGCAGTGTATTACGTGGGAAAGGTCATTGTGGGGTTAATGTAACTTTTTATTTGCTGATTTTTCATACGTTGGGAGGGCGGTAAGAAGAGGAAGCATAGCTGTTTTAGGAAGGAGAAGAAGAAGAAGAAGTAGAGCAAGACAGAGAGATGGGCAGGGACAGAGGCAGAGGGCTGGTGTGTGTTGTGAGCGTAGAAGATAACACCAGGGTTTTTATTATTGTGTTTAGGTTCAGACTTTTTTTCCTGTCTGGTATTGCCGCTTCGAGTCTCTTCACTATCCCACTCTCACAAAACACACACACACAGACACATACACACACACACAATCCTAGACACAGCAGCTTCTGGCTCTGTAACATGAGAGAAACTGAGAGGTGAACTCACAAAAAAGGCATTACTTCAGTGTAACTCACTGATTGTCTGCAATCATCCATATCCCACCTTCACATCCCATCCCAAATCAATTCTTGATCAATTTCATGCCTTGGAAATAAATCATTTCTCCAAAATGGAGAACATATTCAGTTTGATCATTTGTGCTCTTCCAGAAGTAATTAAACTGCTGGGTGGAATAACTGAAAAGATTATTGTGCCGCTGCTACTGCTTTATGCCAACTATTTCTCCCCTCTACAATTTTAGATTATGATGCTGGAAGCATCTCTTTCAAACATGGTTATGAAAAAGAGGAAAAACAGAAGAAGGGAAAACCTGACTTTTTTTAATCACCATATGCACCCACAGTAATTCAGGTGCTCTGAAGTGCTGTCAAGAAACAATTGAGGGGAGAGTCCGTTGAAATGATCAATTGTGCGCAGTCCCTAGGTGGGGCTCTCATTTGCTGGCACATACCTCCAGCTGATTGAGTTAATTAGGCCGCCCCCACATCCTGCTGATTGGATGTAAACATTAATATGCCAGTAAAATGACTCTGTCGATGTTTACCGCAGCATTCCACGCTACGCTAAATTGATCGGCTTTGGAAAAAAAACAAGGGCCGGCTGCTGTGGTTTGATCCCACTTGGAGATAGTGATGTGGTTCATAGGCAAACACCCCTCGACCTACCCTCTTCCATTTGCTCCTTTCTCCATTTCTTTTCTTTTAAAGCTGTCAGTAATATTCAAAGGTTTTTGATGTAACTTGTTAAACTTATTGTGGAATGAAACAGATTTTCTTTCAATCTGAAATGTGTTGGTGAACTTCCAAGCACTTGCTTTGTTTAGCTTCTCCTCCCTGGGCAGCCCCTCACTTTTCCGCCCAGACCCTTGTGACTTCACCTCCCTCCTCAAAGCTGAAGCGCTGCGGTGTTGAAATACAGAGCGAGGACGGCAGCGTGCGGTGAGATGGTCTTTTATAAATCAGAGTGCAGTGTGAAGGGCCCAGCTCGATATCTCATCATAGACGTGGTAGTGTTCGGAAAAGTGGCCAGAGCAATGAGCCAAGGCTCAACTATCTATTCGGAGGTGTACGTGCTTTGTGCAAGTGTGTGGATGGTATTTCTATTGACCACTGAATGCACCATTGTACACTGATTTATGAATATGTGCTTTCATGAGTCCTGCATGCATTCATGGTTTAGAGGCAAAACATGGTTCATTTGTCAGAGAGGCTAAAATGCATGCAGCTGAATGAACACAGATAGGCCTGTACCTGTCTGTTAATAGCTGCAGCCCAGAGCATGCTGCTTATTGTCACCCTGTAGCTTTTGTATTTTCATTCAATTTGATGTGAGTGTTTGTACATTTTTACTTTCTCATATAATTTAATTTACGTATAAACGTAGACATTTAAGGTTGTCTATAGCAATTTAATAAAAATAATTATTTGTATACCTTGTCTGTATTCATATGGAGCTTTAAAGCATTTTTTGGATTGTTTTTTTGTTGGAAATCAAAGAGTTAAAAGACAAAAGACAACAATAAGTGGACACAAACATGATTTGAAATAAATGGTAATGATGTTCTGTTTGCACTGCTTGCTATGTAAGCTATGTCAAAGCACTAGAAAAATTGTGTTTTAATCATTTCACTTGAAAAATCTTGCAGAATCTATGCACACGAACAATAGAGATTCACTTTATTTTAATAAATAATTTTATATGGACTTGAAGGGGTTGGTGATTCTAGGCCCAACACGTTGAGAGGCATTAATGAAAATATGAAACCAACTCCCAACTTAAACCAGCAGTGTTCTTTGATGGGCCCAAACTCCCAACTCCAAGCTGCTGCTGTCGAACCTTGCTCCTATTGCCTTGGCATTAACACAACAGTTATGACTGTAGAGGGTAACATCTCTTGGGTCTGACAAACCATCACTACCCCCACCACCCCCATCTTCCTGCCTCACCCATCCCATCCTCATCTCCCCCCCCCTGTGGTGCATCAAGCCCCATTAACCCCCCGCCTGCCTCTCTGCAGACTCCCTGTGTGCTTAACACAGTGGCGTTAGCGTAAAAGATGCTCCTTCAGATGAGCTTTACACAGTTTAATAGAGGTCTTGGAGAGGTCCACATTAATATAGTAAGGCTGCTGAGAGGAGGCCATGACTTACAGCTCCGACTCCTCCCACACTACACCCTGTCGTCCCCATTTTTCTTATCCTTGTTTCCTTTTTTCCCTGAGACAAGTCATTTGGCGGTGTGGCGACATGTCTGTCCTCACACTGGTGGTGCTGTGTAAACTTTAACCTTGCAGCTGGGTTATAACCTACTTCCATCTGTGTGTGTTGACAGCAGTGGTCAAACAGCCACAGTAAGGTGGTGACTTATGCTGCCTTTAGCACAGTGCTGATGTTGTGGGCGTCTAGTTGAGCTGAGCCTTTGGTACATAGGCCAAAAAGTTGAAGAGGGGAATTTCTGAGGGAGCTTAGTTTGATTGTTATAAACAGGAAGAAAGTGACTTTGGTCTACAACAGTCTCTCTGCAGACATGTAGGTTGCCTTTCCTGCCTCTGTCCTATTTTAAACTGCAATTTATGGATCCTCAGACTTCCAAGCTGATGGCACTTTGGTCCTGCAGAATACGTGTACTCACTACGACCAGCACACCCCCATCTATCGTCCAGGTCTTTTACCACCCCCATCCCCAAAATGTATGGTAATTTGCCTCCCTGCCTTTTTTTATAGATTATAATTCATTGTTTAATGATCATTTATATTTCTTGATTATTGTTTTCAGATGAAGGGATTTCGCCTTTTACATCATTTAAAAAGCATGTCATGGAATGACAAATTTATAATGTCATCATAATTTCCCAATGAATAATATTTTAGAGTTTTAAATGCAAGGGTTAGAAATTATAACAAATTTCAATACAGTGTCATTATAAGGAATATAAAGAAAGAAAGCATCTATTTTTCCCTGTTGACTAAGGAAGCACCATGCTGGGGAAATTTTATGCATGATCCTCTGATGTCCTGTTGCCACGAAGGCAGCATGGAGCATGTTATATAGGTCTTACATAATATTTGTAGCCCTCCACATGACCAACTAATTCCAGGATCTTGACAGGACAAAGTTCAACAAAAGTTTGTTGAAAATGTTATAATTACTATTCCCAAATATGAGAGGCTGGTTAGATAAATAAACTGAGAATAATAATGCAAATTAATTATTTGCTGTCAACCTCCCTCCATGCCTTTGTTTCTTAACATACATGACTCTTCTTTCCTACAGTGTGTGTTATATTCCTATGTCTTCCTTGTCCAGGGTAATCTGAATTTCAGTCCATTTTAAATTCACAATGCGTAGTTATGAATGCATTTAATAATAATAATAATAATAATAATAATAATAATAATAATAATACACTTATTTAAATAGCACCTTTCCGAAACAATGTTTACTTGTGCTTTACATGATAAAACAACAGGAATCATACACGTGTTATCACGAAAGCAGCATCAATAGAGCAGTATAACAAGCAAAATAAGAAATACTATAAAAATACTGACCTGTGTAAATTTTTTCTATGTACTGTCTTATATAACTGACATCCAGCAATATGTGAAAATCAGCATAGGACTGATGATGACTTTACGGATACCTGTAAACATGAGAATGTTTTCACATCGCTACCTTCTATTCCACGTCATATACGACAATTGTGCAAGACAATATTCCTGTCAGTTCATTACTTTTGAAATCTGTGGTATTATGGTAGTGGACTTAGCGTGTTGGTGTTTTTGACTTTAGAGTGCACATGCAGTTTTGAATCCTGTAAATGTATCATTGTGGAACCACACACAAACACATATACACTAACACCCCCACACACACTTACACACTCCTCAATTCTTGCTACAAACTGATTGTTATTTGTATTTTACCTTTCCTTAATAATTCTGACCCGTCTCACCCATCAGCTGTCACCCATGCCGGTTTCCCCCCTCCCTTTCAATCTCCACCACCCTCTCTCTCTCTCTTTTCCCACTCTACCCTTTTTGCTCTCCATCTAGATCCCTTCATAGCTATACCACCCTCTCTGCCTCCCTCCCTCCCTCCCTCCAGTCCCCACTCCCTCTCCTCCTCCCCTCCTCACCAACACCCCCACACCCCACCCTGTTTCCCTTCCTGCACAGCCGTCACTCTGAATTATTTTCAATGAGCTCCTTTATAGCGGGCACCAGATCTCAGCTCCAACTCATCACTGAGCACAGGGCTGGTGGGACGCGCTCTGCATTTCGATCAGCTCTGAGCCTCCACTTTGCTATTAACCCCTTTCACACTAAACCCCACCACCGCTACCACCACCCTCCTCTTCCACCACAACCCCCCTCTTTCTACACCTTAGCTCACTCATTTCTCTACCCATGTTTATGGTCTCACCTCCCTACCTCCAATTCAGCTTCATTCTTTTTAATTCCCAATTTTCTAAAGAGTATTTTTTCTCAATTTCTACCCTGTCCGCACACTCCATACATTCTGTCTCCTGATTCAGCCACTTTATTTGCATGATATTGTTTGTCAAACAACATCGGCGAAGTGGCATTTTCACCATCCACAGCTTTCTATTCAAAGCAAACTGAGATGTTAAAAATGTAAGAGTTTGAATCAGTTTACAAGCTGAAGTGTGACAACTCTGCACCTGTGGTGACCGTCTTGAATTGATCAGATAATGTGTTCTACACAACATTATATGACAACATCACAAAATTCATGTAAATTATTGAAATACCAATAAGGGTGTATCATTCATCAGTGTTCCCCATACACTGAATGGATCTTAAGTGAGTATGACAGGCAAACGTTTACCAGCCTTGCTCCATCTAAATTCATGGCTGCAAAACTAGATTTAAAGCCACAGAGTTTAAGCATCTCAGTTGTCTTTCGTCTTCTTTTTTATTAGCACTGAACAGGGGTCAGATTTCTGAGAGGACTTAGATGATGTAGATGTCTAATGTTGGACCGGATATTAATGTGATGTTTTTACATACATTTCTAATTATGTAAGCAGAGTTCCGGCTTATTTTAGGTATTTCAAAAACAAGATTTATTTGAACTTGTCCTAGAGTATTGGAAATGTAAGTGTCATCACTGGAAAAAGCGTAACTCTTTGCACCTGACCATTTCTGCATGCTTCCTGTCATTTCAGATTAATAATATGCTATGGATGTGTCTCAAAACCAGAGGATGTAAACAAAATTGTTGTGAAGATTGTATTGCAAATTAATTGTCTTACAATGAAAGGCAAAATAGATTCACTAAATAATTCAATAACATTTAACTTTGTAAACATGCATTTTAGAACTACTTTTCAAGCAGAAATGCAAAGGTTGAACAAAATATTCTAACCCAACATAATGTTGCACTATGGCAAGTATAAAAGCCTGAGTTATTTTAGTCTCCCAAATCTCGCTCAACTTTATGCATAAAGTCACAAGAGGCAAACTACAGAATAATGGTCACACCAGGTGGTGCATACCCTGACCTCCAGTACAGTGCTAACAGAAACTGCACACTAAAAGTGTTATAAAGGTCGACTCTATAGCTTCACAGTAGTACTGGGTTGGAGTCTGGAGTATTGATGCCTGCACTGCGACGAGAGATGTCACTGAAATGTCATCTGCAAACATTGGAACAGAAGTCTAATGTAATCACTTACTCTGTCCCAACACTTGTTGTGCTGTGTTACATGAAAGATCCCCAAATCTGGTTTAAATACATTATATTGTGAAATGCCGATATATTGTGTTTAAATATTTTGCCTCCGGAGAAAAGGTGTTATAACCTTAATGGTATATTTATTGCATCCGTATAGAATAATGACAACTCTTTAATAGACACAACTTCTAGTATTTTACACATGTGGTAGAATTTATATAAGTCTGCAGTTAGTAAAATAACTTGTTTTTATCTACCTACCAGCTGCTTTAAAAAACTTGAACAAAATAGAAAGTCTACTTATGTCTGATGCTGCTTTATTCGGCTCCACATGTCAAGGTATTATTCTTCATGTAGAAAATGTAGTGCATGAGGAGTAACAAAAAGCTTATGAGTATTCCCGGGAATATGTCACATGTAGCGAACGTTCCAATGAGATTGTTGCTTTGCAGCAGTTGGGCACAATAAGAATTCCACTGAGAATTTCTGCCGCTTAACTGGACTCTGATAGAACTAGTGTTAATCACTCTGTCTGTCATCCCGATGCTCCAAGGCAAGATTAAAGTGCGGTGTAAAAGCAAAGTCAGGAAAACCCCTAAAAGGACTCTCCGTCTCACTCTCACTGACAGCTTGGAGGCACGTGCCATCCACGAGGCGTAACTGTTATCACAGAAATTTATCTTCAAGACTTCCCGATTAGTGAACAGCAGCAATGACCCAGTGCCGGTTCTGCTTCGCTATTCGCCCATTTTATGTAGTGTAGTTTCCAGGAATGTAGGACAAATGGGAGATATCTTACCAGCAGAAGTCAGCCACCATTGTTAAGAATAACGGCTGTCGCCTACAGGAATGATTTGTCATCTACAGAGGGTTCAGGTTTGGTGGCAGTCACTCCCTTTTCAAGTTGGAAAAGCCTGTTTGTTTGAAGATCACTTGACTGTGCAGAATCAATTAAGTCAACCGTGGCTAATCCGAGAAGAGTGTGAGGAATTGATTTGGGGACGCAGCCAAGTGATGGGTTTGACAGTGGCATTGTTTATCCTATATGTGCTGGGCCTTGATGTGCTGAGTATGATACAGCTGTTAGAACACGACCAGAGATAGAGAGGGGAAGGAAAATGAGAACAGTGTGCACATACAATAAGCAAGTCAAAAGTTTGAATGAAAAATTGCATATATGTCCTTCCCATATAGTTTATTGTGTATGTTGGCTCTTGGCCTTGAAGCATATAATTTTAGTTAAATGAATGACAATTTGGTCAAATATTATGTAAAGCTGATTAAGTGTGATTGGACATTAACTGATATACATTTTCTGGAGACTTACTAGACTATAACTACTGCTTGCAACATGAGTAAAACCTCTTCCAAAAAGATATATACACATATTAATAATCCCATGACCTCTGACAGGGTGGAGGTTGTGCATTACTTTCAGACAACCAAACATAGTTATCATTGTTAATAATTCATAATTACAGCTGAAAGGCCGATAAGGTTTCCACTGCACACAATTAGTGGTGGCTAAGAACAAGTGGCTCGCCCTCTCATCAAGGAAGTCGTTTAGTTTAGTTTCAAGAATAAACACAGAAAGACGCATTTTACTAACCAAAAAACAATATATCATGCCATTTAAATAGAAAACCTGTCAAGTACATAGAACTTGGCAGGGTACATTTTGGTGGTGATGCAAACTTATTGATTTAGACTATCAACACATGTTATTAACGTTTCATAAATTATCTCAAATCTGCCTTAATGCAGCTGAGTTTTAGTGGCATCAGGATTCCTGCAGCTAATACAAAACCTTATTCCGCAAATTTTCATTGTAAACTTATTTTTTCTTCAGCGCAAACATTTGTGTTACTGCCGGTCTTCTCAGTCGGTAGACTGGCATCATCATGCACTTCTCCAAAATGTCCTTTGCTTGCCCACCTCTCTTTGTTCTAGCAGCCTGATCAGTACTGAGCACCACTCACCTCAGCTCCACTCCACATGGAGGACCATCACTCCACACGCAGATTACAGTGCTTGCTTCAACTTTGCTCTGTAGCCGATAGAATACTATACCAGTCAATGAGTACACTCTCCAGTGGAGGACTGTGACCATTAGCACGCCTCGAATTGATTTCTGTCAGTGAGCACTCTGTAATTATGTTGCACCTTGTAGTGCATCATATTTTGGTCAGAGAAGGCTGCTGCCTGGCTTTGTTGTCCCTGATAACTTGTCAAAGACAAAAGAATTGTAAGATTGTGTTGTGCACATTAAAAAACAAAACCTTTCACCTGTAGAACACATATATTAATTTGTGGGTCTCACACACAGAGGGCGATGTGCAACAAAGACAGTGAATAAATAACCTCATTAAACCTTGAAGAACCCTTTTCATCCTCAAGCACAAGTTATGTACTTTCAGCTTTTGCATTATATCTTTACTTGCAAACTCATAATTTAGTAAACAGTGATAAAGGTCAGTTTAGCTTATAACCATCAAACTATCTCTAGCTTTGTCTCAACACTACATGTCATTACATATCCATAGGTTTTCTACCAAAGTTATCTTAGAATAAAGTAGTTTGAATTAAATCTTGATGCAAAATACAAGATTTAGTTTATTAACAGGAGGTAATAGGGTTCGGTTAGATTACCTATTTGCACTGCTAAGCGTAAAGTGCATGTGAAAGCATCTCTGTGTGATAAGCAGAGTGTACTTGTCTTGTGCACCCTCCTATGTATGTGTGCGATATCTTGATAATGTACCAGTGAAATACTGCACCACTGATTTGAGAGCAGGTTTTTCTTTTGGTCAACATCATTGCTTACGCACCAACAATGGACCTGATCTTATTCTAGTACATATTCTACATTATAGGAGATGGACCGGAAAACCAAAATCAGTCTAGAACTAGGATAGAATGGTGTGTTTGACTTGCCATCACTTTGCAACTTATGTAAGCTGGGCCCAATAGTGCCCCAGGCAATATCCCAAACCTCTGTGGAGAGACATGAAGATACCAGTTCACAGACAATACCCATTCAATCTGATAAAGCTTCAGAGGAGCTGTTGGGAAGAATGGGGTAAGGTTGCTAAGTGGCTTCTACAATGTAATGAATTAAGGGACTGAATGCTTTTTGAAATGAGAGATTTCCATTTGCTATTTTTAATCAATTAGCAAATAAAAGGTTTTTAGATTGATGACACAAAGTACAGGTTGTTCCCAATTTTAGATCAAACGCACAACATAATTTGTACAGTTTATGTGACCATATGTATGGACCTTGTCTTTCAGTTTGTATATGCAAATGCCTATTTTGTATACTCTGCATACTACATATGTGCACATGGACACATTTAACACATGTGCAGGTGGAACCCTTACCTGCATACATGTGTCAGCAAACATTATCATTCACTAAAGGTATTTATGTCACATGAATGCAGTCCTACAGGGTTGGAAGGAGAGAATAACAGAATAATTTAGTAAAACTAGAATGACTATGTTACAGTTTGCATCTCCGCAAAATAGTCAACTCACAGTTCACATGTCCAGGCTCATATGAAATATGTATTTAAGAATTTGAAGGGAATTGAATAAAATGTATTACATCTATTTTGACATAATTAATACAATAATGTTTGGGAAAAAAACCTGTTTAGAGAGGTCACAGTGATTTTTACCATCAATCTCTTATTAGTCCATTTCTTGAGTCGGAGGGGACAAATGTGCCAGATGTAATGAGATTCCCTCCAGGTGTTCCTGAGCTATCATGTTCACAAGAATGTGACGGGATGGGATGGGATGGGAATGTGACGGCAAAATCGAATCAGTTAAGGCTTGAGTTCATGCAACTGGTTTTGCCAAATTTCAAGAGATTGTCTGAGATTAATCGTTCACAAGAGTGAAAGAGTTAGACAATCTGAAAACATAAAAACTCTGCCCACATTTGTCACCAGAGTGGAGGCATGAAATATAGAATGGATAACTTTCTGTTGTGTGTCTTAGTTTTTGCTTTTTGAAGCGTACGTGGCGTTTATAGATATCAATCTGACTCCGATATGTAGGAACCAGGAATGTTTAAACAACTGTGCTATACATAACAAAACCTAACATCATCTCTTTATTATGTGCTTGAAAACATCTGCAGCATTTTTTTCTGGGACAGTCTGAGAGCTCAGTGCCTCATTAAGCTCGAATCAAGAAAAACTGTTTGTATATGAACCATGTTTTACACTGAGTATGGAACTTAATCACAACATTTACACGCAAAGACAACACTGACTGATTGGTGAGTGAATGGGGTGAGGATAGCAACAATTTCAAAAAGTGAAAAAGAGGCAGCGCTCCTGCAGAAATACACTTCAAAATTACTACTGTACAATGGAGGAAATTGTAGTTTAGACAAAAGCCAGAGAAAAATGAGCATTCTGTCGATACAGGGAGTGGTAATTACAGGAGAAAGAGGCAACTATCGCATCTAATCCTCCATCTCTAACCGACTGCCAAAAACCCTCACTCTATCACACACACACGCACACACGTAAACACAAAGCTTCTCCCCCTGTAATAACAGTTTATGGAGCAACATTGTACAGCCACATAATAGCCATGTTATAATTTGCTCTAACAACTCTAATTATGCCTCTTATTGATTCAGGCACACATTTTAATAGGAGCAGCCACACCTCTTGTATTACAAGCCATTGAAGGTGTTCAATGGTGAACATTTGAAGCTTCTCGTCCTCTTCATCCCTCATGGATGTGTCCCTGACAGTGTAATTCGCCGCTCCAATTCTGAGGCCACTGTAAACATCGCACAACAACAGTCATTTTAGCACTCAGGAACCTTGTGCCCTTACCGCACCCCCACCCCTCCCAACAGCAAAGGAGACAGGGAGAGAGGCGAAAACAAAAGGTAAAGAAAAGCTAGTTTATTGTGGACTGTGGTGAAGTGGGTCAATCTCAGTGTTTTCCAGTGACAGCTCACCTCATTTTGTTTCTAATTGCTGTTGTGGATTTGGAGTCGAGGTCGCTGGAGACAAGCAATTGTAGACGTGCGTCTCCCCTGTCACTGTACATTCACTCCTCTCCTCTCTGTGGTGGGTTCTTTATCTCCCTGTGGTTGACGTGCAGCCTTCAAACTTGAGGGGCAGTGACTCGTGTTCACCAGGTCTATACCTGGAACTGATAGATTAAAAACAGTATAACGTATTTAGTCTAAAAAGAGCTTTTAAAGCTGCTGCTGTTTGTCCAGTTGCTCTTCTGATGTTTTAAGACCAAAGATCAGTGTGTAGATATTGTCTTCATTTACACAAATCTTGAATTCTAGTTCTTCTATATTTTCTATGGCAAACTGTGGTAAAGCATTGGGTAACTGTTGGGTTTCTCTATACATGTTCAGCTCTCAACCTTATTATGTTATGATGAGCTGCTTAAAATTGGCCTGAATTGATTACCTTTTATTTTAGTCCATTCATTTTTTGCCATGGATTTTTGTGAAGCACTTTGTAACCTTGTTTATATAAGTGCTATACAAATAAAGTTATTATCATTATTATTATATTATTATTATTATTTAATTCAATAAATGTATTATGAGTGATGTAAGCAAGCATGATTTACTGTCTAACATGATCATCTTAATAAAACAAAGTCCAAACATTAGATTATTTTACAGCACACACATGCACACGTTTCAATCAAACTGAGGCACAGAGCCTGAAGAACAGAAAATGGGCTATTAACCATGCAACACTTATTTAATTGTAAAGTTGTATGCATAACATACAAGTCTAATTTGTCTTCGAATTAAATAGACAGGCTACTTCAAGTCAGTGAAGTTGGTGGCCTGAGTCTGAGGGAGAGCTGCACAGGAGAAAAAGAGAGGACCGGAGAAGAAACGTAACCAAAACCACAAATATAAAGATAAGTTTGAGGAGGTGTGAGAGAGACAGGGAGGATTCAAAGTGTGTCAGATAGAAAGGAGAGAGCTAGACAGTGTGACATTATATGAGAAAGTCAGCAAGCACTATTACCCCTGCTGGACATATAAATATAACATTTTAGAAAGTCAAGTCTTAAAATGTGTTAGTGTGTTTGTGGAGTGTTTTTTTTTAAGATAAAAGACATATCAACAAAATGAACCAAGGAAAATCTTGAATTAACACCTCACAGTTATATGCCTCCATCAACCAGATAAGTATGTCTTTACAATCATGTAGCATAATATATATCGTAAAGAATTTAAGGGAACATCAATATGTGGTATTGGTATGGTGACAGGAAAAGGTGGTGTCATTGGAGGAGAGGTAAACACATGTAGATTCTTAGTCTGTAATTCCTTGTGCCACCTGAGAAGAAGTCCTTTCCCAAAGCAATTTCCGTGTAAGAGATACCGGTCCACTCTGTTGTAATATTATTTGTTAAGTTCGGCTGATGGTTATAAGAGGTGTCATCATTGAGAAAAGATCATGTGAGAATCTTTTAAAGCTTGGTTTTATAGTTCCATTGTTTTGTCTCCAGACAGTGCCCCCTCTGCTTTTTCAGAAGCCTCTTATTAATTTCCTCTTTGGTAGAATGAATTCCCGCAGAACGAGAACTGGCGTTTCCCATCTCATGACACTGAAATTACTCCAAGAGGTGAACTTTGCAGGCTGTCACAGTAACTGTCACTTTTTTTTACGACAAGATAAATTCAAGGTGGCATAAACATTAATAAACAATACAATTGACTATATCAACATGCAGTATATTTGAGATTATATAAAACTAAAATGTAGTTGATAAAATAAAGACATTAATTTTTATACTATTACTTTTGTTATGCTTTTTATTTACTATTTAAGTGGAGAATTTTTTTAATTTTTTCAATGCAGCACTGTACCAGGACGACACCTGCCATTAGCACAGCAGGGGAGCACAGCAGGGAAAACAGCAGGGAGCACAGTGAGGCACAGGCCACACTGGCTGCGTGAGTGGAGTGTGTGCATGGCAGATCATCTTGCTTTTCCTGTCTGTGGACATGTTATCAGGTTAGAACAACCACTCTGCCTTCCGTCTAAGGCAGGTCTCCCGTGTGCGTCTCCTGTGTCTGAGCCACAATGCTGTTCGAGAGAGTTGGAGTATCGCCATTTTCTTCGGCTGCCTTGAGAAGTTGCCCAGAGAAGCGTTTTCAATTACATCTTCATGTGTTCAATGGGCTTCATACACTTGCATCTTTTGGAACTGAAAGTAGCACATAGGTGTTATGATGACTGGAAAACAACAGTCCATGTATCCAAGGCAGTTCCGAAAACAGTCCTCCGTTCTTCTATGGCTGAGAGACTTAAAGTCTGGAGTCACAACAACAGGAATCAACCACAGTTGACACTCGCCCTCCAGTGGTTCGTTCTACTGGTCCAATTTGTGAATCACTTTGTTTGGACACCTGTGTCAAATAAGACTTTACTGTATTGAGGGACCAAACTGAATATACATTGTACACAAGCAGTTAAATGTGGCCACAAGAAAAGCAATAAACTGCCATTCACCAGGGCTTCCTGTGACAGTGTCCTTGTGTTACCCCGAGGAAGACTTCCCCGAAGGCCACTGGATCACACTCAGTCATTTGTTCTCCTTGAAGATGCCTGCCTCATCAAATTAGACCAATTAAAAAAAGGAACAACGATGTATTTGCACTTCTGCTGTGTATTAACGAAGTATAATTCATGCTGTTTTACAGTATGCCTGTGGGGCTATACCAAACAATGCAGTCGGCTACCTGTATGTAAATAAACTACAACATTCATGGATGTCCACTGTATGTGCAAAATTATGTCACAAAGTCATGCATTCAAATATCAGTATAAACAAAAAGTGTTTCTTTACAGCAATTTGATATACAAGAAGTTTGAACATAGTTTGTCACTTGATTGTAATACCTGCTTGAATTTAAATAGATACTATTCATAAGGGACAAAAAAGCTGTATTGTAAAGACAGAAAACCTTTCGTTTGACGGTTGAGTAACAGAAATACAACTGTCACAGGGGCAATTTTTTGACATGACTTTAAAACAAATTTATTGTGACATTAGCAGTGCAGATTGGTAAATTTCTACCACCTCTGCGGAAGATTTTTGGCAGATGGTGGAGGGAAGCTCCAGGCTCTTGTTTGCATCCTTAAAAAAAATAACTGACAAAACTTTCATTATACTAATGCAAATGATGGCTTGACACTTTGCTTTTAAATTTGTGATTTACCGAAATTGAATATGTGCCGGGGACTGCATCTATTGTTATCTCAGCTTAGCTAAGTGCACAGAAATTTCCCTCATCAGAGTACAACTTTCTAGTGAAAAAGTTTTGGCCAGACAGATACAGTCAGTGTAGTCAAGGTCAGTCTATTTGCAGGGTATACGGGAAAACATATTTTTGAGTTGAAAGGATGTTTTAAGTCCAGATGAAGTGGTATTCAGAGCACTCTTATTATTTTGTCCTACCTTCCCATCTTTTATGCACATATTCACATTTGTTTGTTTATACCACATGTCTTTCTTTGTGAAGCACTTTGGTGCAAAGCCGTTTTGTCCATTGGTTGTAAAACCCTTTCTTTCCCTCCACGTGCCTTTTGCCCTTCAACCTTTCGTTTGCTTAGACCTGCTGTCCTCCCTCCACCAGTCCTTTAAAACCTTGCCCTTCACACGCCCCTCTCTCCCATCACCGCCATAACTCATTTTCAATACACCAGTAGGAAAAAAAGAATGAGCATAGATAAAACATGGGTCACCTTCAGACTAGCACGGTTATGGTGAATCCACCATCATAGCAAGTGTTTTATAAGGAGTTTGGACAACTAAGTCTCCTTAAACATTTGCATACAAACTCAAATAGTGTCTTCTGCAGGGCTGGACATAAAAATAGAGCCAAGCATGAAGTATAAATCGTATACATTTTTATGACCATGGATTTGTTGGGGCGCATTTTCACTTATGGTAAGAAACCCTGAGCCAACCTTAACAAAGAGAACTCATCTAATTCATGAATTTTTACTTATAACAAAAGGAAAAACTAATTTAAGATCACAGCCCAATCGCTTGTGATTCTTAAATCAATCCTAAAACAAACAGGCAGCCAGAGGAAGGATGCTAAAACAGGGGTCATATGGTTACTTTTTGGGGATTATGTCAAAAGCTGAGTAACAGAAATATCTATTGTCTACTACACAATCTACAGAATGCTAAGTAATTATAAAAACTACCTGGCAAAAGAAAAAGAGGGAGAGTGATAGAAAATAAGGCGACGCTGTCCCTGTTTCAGTTGTGAAATCTAAGAGCTGAGTGAGCTTGGTCCCAGGAATTCTCTTAAGATCCATCAGCTGACTAACACAGCGCTCCACCTGGATTTATCCCAGTCTCCTCATGATCAGTCTATCATGGAAACGTTCAAAATCATGAACTAAAACAGGCTGTAAGTGGGTTGGTTTAGATTATTGTGGGGTTCATTACTACATCTTTCACACTGCACGTGGTCATTTGATTGGCCACATACTGTATGAAATATTGCTGAGTAGGTTTATCGTCAATCTAACTCTTCAATGTTTGCTGGTAGAGAGATAAGTCCCAACATTTCAAATATCCCAATTTCAGCCCAAATTATTGTTAACCAGTCATAGATTGACAAATGCCTGGCGTTTCTTGACTTTTTTGCACTGCTGCCTTTGTTTCCCCCCTGGTCACAGAGCCGTGAGATTGTTTCAGCAATAGCGAGGTGTTGTTCCCCCCTCCCCTTCTGGGTGGGAGCTTACCCAATAAATGCCAACCAGCCCAGGTGTGAAGTGTGGCTTTGGCATGTTGTGCTGGCTAGCTAAAAGCCTGCTGTGTGTGCGTGTGTGTGTGTGTGTGTGTGTGTGTGTGTGTGTGTGTGTGTGTGTGTGTGTGTGTGTGTGTGTATTTGTGTTTTCAGCGCCAGTGTTCCTTGACAACTTGGTGGTGTTTTCACTGTCTGAAGAGAAGTGTTGGAGGTCAGAGAAGCCAAGTGGAGGGCGTAAGAAAGAAAGAGGGGTTGCTTTTGTTTATTTAGCACACAGAACATCAGTAAACAACAAGGCCACATAGATACATGCACCTGGTATTTAGAGTGTGACTACACAAACATGAGTAAAAGGATCCCCTGGAGTATAAGCTCAAGGCTAAAGATGGATCTTTACACACTCACACATCCACATGGTTCTAGCACTATAGGACTTGTATACCTAAACACACCCAAACACATTTACATTTTCTGGGACCACAGGGAGGGAAAGGAGGCCCTGTTTAATTTTCAGCCTCCCTGTGAAGTTTGCAGAGGGTGCCAGGACTGGTGACACACCCAGGGAGCATCACCAGCCTCGAGGACCAGGAGCAGCAGTTGTGGGCTGCCCGGCACATCCACCCGTCAAGGCGCCCTGCAGTCCACTGTGACACCCAGGGACATGACACAGCGTATTGGATTTTTTTGTGAATATGATAACAAAATTCACTGGTTAAACCAACAGTCCAGCTCAATCTTTTAATAGTTTAAGGATTAAAGAAAAATTCATAACATTTACTGTATCATGCAACACATAACACTATCATGAATTACTGTATATCACATATATACACAAGGAATACTGTACGGATTCAAATGAATTATTTAAAACACTATAAAAAAAAGGCTGTAAAAAAGGCTTGAAAAAACTGTATAAAGTAAATAATTAGCACAGCTAGTTTTTCTACAACATAAACATGTTAATTCATTGTTGTAATTCCATGAAGTCAAAAAAGTAGAACATTACAAATAAATTACAATTGTATATCCCTGTTGCCAGCAGACCATCCCTATACTGTGGACAGTAATGGATGTAAAGTCCATGTAGTCCAATTCTCAATTGAAAAATACCCAAAAGACAAATAACAGAGACACAAATACACCTATACCTTTATTTACCACACTCCACCATGGCTGAACTCTGGCCAGCAGAGGGCCCAGTATCGACACCACTGTCTGTCACAGTATCCGTCAGTCAGTGGGGGGATAAATCCCCCCCTTCCCTTCATCCCACACCGCCTGCCCATGACACTCCATCTTTAATCCCACCACCCTCTCCCCCTTGAACTTTATCACCTATTAAATGCAGACCAAATAAATCCCACATGAAAAAAGGAGGAGGTTGTATATATATATATATATACAGGAGGTTTGCGATATATATATATATATTTTTAAACAAACACACACACATACACACACTCCTCCCTTCCAGTCTATAGCCATGGGCTGGCACGTAGATGCCCTTGCTGTATGACTTGATGGGGCAAAAAACAGTTATTTCCCACTACACAGCTTTTCAAATTGAGTCTTATCCACTATCCTGGCTCTCCCTTTCTCCTCTCAGCCTTGCCGACCTTTCCACTCAAGACCATTCG
This sequence comes from Pseudopleuronectes americanus, assembly GCA_038501795.1. Taxonomy (NCBI): domain Eukaryota; kingdom Metazoa; phylum Chordata; class Actinopteri; order Pleuronectiformes; family Pleuronectidae; genus Pseudopleuronectes; species Pseudopleuronectes americanus. Next base: position 17,576,553 of record CM076719.1, on the reverse strand, counting down.
TCCACCACCTCTTTTACTGTCCTCATCTGTGACCCTTTTCCTTAAATTGTGCTGTCATCAGTGTTTGAGCTGGATTAGTGGAAGGGAGATGGGGGGGGGGTTTGGGGTTGCTGTCTGACTGTTAGATGGGACGAGCTGATGGCACCTGCCCCGTGAGGTCAGTCATTACGAAGCCAGGGCGGATTGGTGGCCATGACAGCACGTGCTTAACCTCAGGCTGGTAACATGAGGGATGCCGGCTGAGAGAGACTGTGGTAAATGTGTGTTTCTAGAGGTGAGGCTCATTTTGAGGTGGGCTGAAGGGGTTGAGATCAGTCAGACAATCCTGGTTTCGAGGGAGTTTGTTTGCTTTGATTTTAGGGGTTGCGTCACAAGGATCACAAGCTGTGACCTGCCTGTTAGTTGTGGGGCATATGTGCTACCTTCAGCACCTATCTGTTACTGAATGAAAAGCAAGGTGACAGTTAGCTGAAAGCAGTAAGATGGAGTTGAGAAATTGTCTCTCAACCACCTGTCTGTATGTGTGTGTGTTTGTATGTGTGACTTTAAGCTGGTGTATATATTCTGTGTTTGTGTCTATGGACAGATGTTGGGTCACATTTGTGGCAGTAAGATTCACAATTTACTGCTGTATAGTTAAGATCAAAATATAAAATGAGTTTTAAGAAGGATGAGGTTACTGAATATTCCTTTAATAGTATTATGTTTGTGTTGAGTAACTCCCACCCAAAAAACATGTTAGCGAAAGAAATGTTAAAACTTCAAGGAGAATCACATGTGAGGGATCCCTCTCCCAGGACGGACAGAAGTGCAATAAATGCCGCCTGTGGCAGAGCAAAATTAAGATATTAATTCAACATCCATTAAAAAAGACAGTGTCTAACATAAATGAAGAGGTGTATCAATGTTTGAAGTATTTATAAAAAATAGGAAAATCTGAGAGGAAGGGAGCAGCAATGACATATTTTAATGATACAAACCCCAATCATAATACAAGATCATGATCTGCAATCAGGGTCCACGATCCACAATGTGGCCAGCAATGATCCTGGATCTGCAACGATGGAGCACAAGGACTCCGGGGAAGAAGTCAGTAACATGTATCGATTGGAGATTAAAGTGATAAATAGGGAGAAGTGGAAAGATAAGTTCCACGTGACATGTGTCCCCGCACAATCTAGACCAGCAGCATAAGTGAGAGCTTGTTCAAGACAGACCTGAACCAGCTTTAATAAAAAGGAAGGTTTTAAACCTTCTCTTATAGAGAGGGTGTCTCCCTTCCGAACTGAAACTGGGAGATGATTTCCACAGAAAGGAGCTTGATTGCTGAAGGCTTTTACTCCTACTCTACTTTTGGAGACTCAAGGGATGAAAAGTAAGCCTGAATCCGTGGCTCTAGTGTCATATCTGATGATCAGTGACAAAATTCAGAACTAAACAGAGCAAAATTCGCCTATGCTTTCAGACATCTCCTCCTGTCAGCAATGCCTGTATAGTAGTGCGTCGAGAAAGAGTCAAATTTAAGGATTAATGTTATGCATTATCTCTCTTCTCTGCACCCTTGCTTAACATGTTTTGCAAAAGACATCTGAAGGGAAATTGTAGCCAATATATAGAGTCAATAATTGGTTGGAGGACAACCGCTCTACCCCTCAGCCGCAGCCACCACGTAGGCTACAATGAAACTATAGTGGACTTGAGTATGCAAGTTCTTGATTTTTTCCTCATTTGAAAGAAACATCAGCTGGTATACCATGTGTTCTATTTCCGCATAATTTCCAATGTATTATCGATGTGTATTATTTATTGATGTTTCCTCAACTCACTTTATTTTCATTTATGTACAATATTTATTTATGATTCCTCAGCTGGCATCATTTCCATCTCCAATGTTTGTGTCTAAACGGAGATGAAAACGAAGTGAGGATAATTGTGGAGGGTTGGCAGTGAAGTGATGAGTTATTTTTTTTGTCATTGTTGTCCACCCTCGTCCTCCTCCTCCCCCCATCACTTTCCTCTCTTTAAACCCCCCAGTACATGTCTGGACAGCGGGGGGCTGGAATCAAATTCTCTTTGCCTACCCATCTTTGACCTGAATCTCGCTGGGACCCACAGTAACAGCTCAGAGTGGAGGAGAGAGGGAGTCTGGGAGGGAGGAATCAAGTGTGACAGGGAGAGACAGACCAAGAGCTTGGCTTATGTGTGTGTGTGTGTGTGTGGTGGGGTGGGTGTGTGTGTGTGTGTGTGTGTGTTTGTGTATAAGAGTGTGATAAAGAGAACTGCAGAAGAGATTGTGAATAAAAGGGAATATAAATCCAACATATTGTCTACCAGCGATGCACTACTCTGCAATAAGTTACAAAACTGTGAAGATCGAGTTCAAATTTCTTATGTAAAATGCAACCAGATGTTGCTGGACTGCTTTACCTGATTTGACAAATGATGCAACAGTGATTGCGAATTTCCGCTTTTTGAAATAATCTTAAACTTAGACGTCCAAACTTTTGCACATCTGGACTAGATCATCAGCCATAGATTATTTATTGTTGCTCAACATAATGTCTAGATTTACATTTTCCTTACTTTATGACTGGACACTGTGATTAACTCCATGTTTCACTCAGTTATAAAAAGTTGACCAAATTATCTTATATAGTCTTTCTGATGTTTAGAAACAATTCAATTCAAAAAGATATAAATAAACAGAATATATACACACACATGGTCTTAATTGTTGTTTTCAGTCATGTCTTCCTCCTCTTCAGGGGATTTCAGTGATCAAAGGTAAAGGTCAAAGGGACCTCAGGTTATTCATTTATTCAACCACCTTATTCATACAGTCATCATCCGTCCATCCATTAATCTGTAAATGTATCCATCCATTTACTCATGGACATGTTCATATCAAGTTTGGATCTTGAACTCAGTTGTTTGCACTTCACCAGTTTGATATTCCATCTAAATACACTACTTTTACCTAACGGGCCCAGACTACCTCCAGTGCCACCGCTGAGGGGTTCTTTATATTAACCAATATGTATATTTTATGCAATTGGAGAAATGATTTATATACAGTATGCACAATAGGGTTTCATTAACATAAATTAGTATTTCAGTTCATCACTGCAAAATGTATTTCCCTGCGGGATGGCTGTCTGTTTAACATGACTGCTGTGTTTTAACTCCTGTTGCTACTACTCTGTCCTCTCTCACCCTCAGTCGTGGTCCATATGGTTCATGGTGTCATATCTCATCCTGCCGGGTCCCTAATTAGTTTGTTTCTCAATGAAGGCCTGTGTGTGTGTGTGTGTGTGTGTGTGTTTGTAAATCTTTATAAATCATTATAAAACATTTTTTCATCATCGGATTATTCATCCTCATTCACCAATATCTTCTTAACAATGGAAACACTTCCATTGTCGTTTCATGTGATTGCATTTACGTGTTGTGTTGTGCATAATTTGTTGTGATGTGTTGTCAAATTGATGAGAGGTTTTCTTACTTTTCTCGTCTATTTGCATGTTTTTTCTTAAGTTGCAGTGTGTTGAGCTCTCAGGGCCACAGAGTGGCAACAAATAACAACAAAAAGTTGTAATACAGTATTTTGTAGTGTTAGCAAATACCATTAAAAAAAACATAGATGGAATGTAGTTAGAAGTTCAGTGAAAGCTGGATCCAGAGGAAGTCGCATAACTTAAATAAGAAAATAGTAAGAAGAAAAAGGGGGACCGGACATAAAAAATATTTTCAATAACATTCAGGGTTAGGTTTTGATCGGTGCGCAGTGAGCACACAGGGAGCACTGAACCCAAAGATCAGTGTGCAGCCAGGTATCTGGATGCAGTGCAAACCTTGTGCTGCAGTTGTACACTTGGATTTCAGAATTAACCAGCCACACTAGGATGGAACATTTTAAATAAAAGCTGTAGCATAAAAACTATGGAACATGTGAAACATTTAATATGTGAACACCAGTGTGTAAAATCTAAAGATGGGTGACTACCTGCTACTAATTATTCTCCTCTTCAACATGTTCAGGGGTTTAAAAAATATAATGTACACATAAAAGTGCCTTTCTTTTTTAAGATAAAGGTAAGAAAATACTATGATAATTTTTATCTTATCACACAACTGTAGGATTAAAGGTAAAAAAAAACCTGATTATTTTACTCAAGCATTTCAGTTGTCAACTGTGAGTAAGAATGCTCTTCAGTGTGCGTAGATTCTGTTCTTACCTAAGAACAAACTACAGATAAGAAAACATTGGTTAATGTCAGAATCTTCGTAAAAACTGCGTAAGTGGTTTTTTCAAGAATAAGTTTCTTCTTAATTATGGTTGGTGAATGGGTCCTATTGAATGTAGTATCCTTGGCACTTTGTTGATACTGTTCAAATGACATTCATAGCAATTGAACAGGAAATGAAGGGAAAGAGAGAGAGAGAGCGATAAAGAGATCCATCAGATCTCTTTCAGTACAGATGAGCCAGTGAATTGGACAGCACTCACATTGAGCGAAGACACCCCTTGTACAGCTATCTTTATTAGGATTTTGCAGTAACTAATATTCATTTTAGATGACATAAGCCAAACTCTAACCCTAACCTTTCCCAGGACTTCAGAAAAAACGTTTTGCCTCATTAGGAGAGGGCCTTTGTTCCCATGAGGACTATTTCCGACACAGCCATCAGGGCAATTTGGGGTTCAGTGTTTTGCCCAAGGACACTCCATCATACAGTTTGGAGAAGCTGGGGATGGAATCGAAACTGATTACTGGGCAACCCTCTCTCAGCAGAAGCAGTCTCAAACTCCTTGAATTTAAACCCAATTTAATTCAGTTTGATTTGTCCAGAGCCAAATCATAACATATATTAGCTCAAGTACTTTTCATAGGCAGGTTGAGACCTTACAATAAACTCAATGTGCCTCAACAAGCTTAGGTGAGAAAAGAGGGGGAGAGAGAAGTTTTTAATAATTACTTTGTCTATACTGAATATGTAATAACTGAGACTTTATGGGTCAATATGACCTGTTTGCTATTATGTACGTAAATAATTGTAAACATCTTACTTGGACACAAGGAATAATTAACTAGAATCTGGTGGGTAAACGTAGCAGCTCAAGATAACTGGGACTTCAACAATGCCTTGTGATTGTGATATCTCTCTATATATAAATAACTTAAGTTTTGAATTTTCTTCACATCTTCCCCTAACTTGCACTTATGGACTCAAACTGATCACTTCAACGACTAAATTTTTGTGCAAAAATGAATGCAGTAATTAAAACACATCTTACTGTAGGATAAAAGGATGACATTTTATATCCAAAGGGTCAAAGGTCAACTTTTATATGACCATTTAGACTATTTTCCTTAATTTGACCGGTTGGCAGTTGCCCGCAACCACAAGAGGTCATTCTAGTTTACACTGGCTTCCTGTCAGGATGGCTTGAAGTCTTGAGTGTTTAGGGTTAAGACTTGTTTTTTAGGGTTAGATTTTGGTCTAACACTGGGGTAGGCATTTAGATGTGAAGTTAGGAGCTAGGGAAAGCACTAGGGGTCCCTTCAAAAACATTTAGACAGGGACATGTTTGTGTGTGTTTAAAGCAGTTGGCAGACACTCATGAGTACAGCTTTGTCAGTCTTGTTAACAAAAGCGATTCAATGTGTGTGTGTGTGTGTGTGTGTGTGTGTGTGTGTGTGTGTGCATTCAAATGAGGGTGTTATCTCCTTACCCAGGGTGCTCAGGGCCTTGTCTTGCCACCCTCTGATCTCTATCTTCCTCCCAGTCGTTCCCTCCATACCTCCCTCTTCCCTCATTCAAATTCTTGCCCGAACACTTTCCCCTCCGTCCGTGTCTGTATACTCATTTCCATACGTCACACACACACACACACACACACACACACACACACACACACACACACACACACACACACACACACACACACACACACACACACACACACACACACACACACACACACACACATTTGAATCATAACACTTGTGAGGAACCTCCTGGCTGATGGAAAGAATATTCAACAGTAGGTTGACCACCACATGAAATATATCAACAATTAATGCATGCATTGTCGAAACATTCATTATTTAAGAAACAATTTTCATGGTTTTGTTGACCTGTCCCCCTTTCCAGCAGATTGAACAATTCATTTTTCAGTTTGATAAGTCCAGCTATTGTATGAGTAATAATTTATATTAAGTTTTAATGCCAAGCATTTGGAGTGTAAGTATATGACTATTTGGTAGAGGCTGTGCACGTATCCAATAAGAATCAAACCCACAAATGAATCAGTAGAAAACAATTGTGCGATAATTTTGGACCAGCACTCAAGTGGCCTTTAGCACAAAGCAGTACTGAGCCCCAAGCTCGGCTGTTATTTCTTTAGCTTTTTTCTATTTGCCTTTAGGATGGCGCCTAATTGAACTTTAGTACTTGCAATCTATTGTATGATGGATTTTACATGAAATCAAAGTTGAACTTGCACCACATCACAAGGTATGAAGAATACAGCAATGGTATTTAAACACACCCTGTCACATATAGGTTCATGTGGAGATGGCGGTTTACTCACTTTGATTATGAGGCATACATTATAGTACCACTCTTGATACCCCCCAACAAACCGTGATACAACCATGGCAGTACAATGCCTTCTAAGCTGGCACTATGCTACATGAAGGCCAATTAATCACTAATATAGAGCATGTGTGCTGGCATCTCCCATAATTATTTTGTCCTGAGCTACATTTTATCCCCACAGGTGAATGTGAAGTATATAGCTGCTGTGAATTGATAGTTTACCATGAATAAAGACGGTACACTGATGGAGTGTTTCAAAATATGGTGTGGCTGCTGAAGCACCTCACATATGAGGGATAGTTTAAAGGTAATACAGCAAGAGACCACTATATACTGTAGTGTAATTCCCTTGACCAGGTGTGTTTCTGTGTGTCTGTGTGTGTGAGAGAGAGAGAGAGAGAAAGAGAGAGTCTGTGTGTGTGAGTGAGTCAGTGTATGTGAGTGAGAGTGTGTGTGTGTGAGAGAGAAAGTGTGTGTATGTGTGTGTGAGAGAGAGAGAGAGAGAGCGAGAGAGAGAGAGAGAGAGAGAGAGAGAGAGAGAGAGAGAGAGAGAGAGAGAGAGATTGTGCATGTGTGGTTGAGTGTGTGTGTCAGGCTATGAATTTTATTACAGCTCCAAAATAGACTCTGGCCCCAAAGCCCAGGCCTCTACACATCTTCAATTTCAAAACGGTGGCGAGTGAACGGAGAGGGAGGGCAAGGAGGGGAGTGGGGGGAATGAATAGGCTGCTGTGAAGTAAAAAGAAGAAAAAAAAGAGGGAGAGAAGGACCCAAAAGAATGGCAGTGAGGGGAGGAAAATGAAAGTGAGCTGATTCAATCTTCAAGCACCTTACAAGCGTTTGCGTCAGGTTTCTTGTTTAAAAGGACAGGTTGGCGAGAGGATGTTGAGAAAGAGCAAGAAGTGTGGCGAGCGGGTGTTTGGGGGGAGGTCCACAATTCCGCCTAGTTTTCTCCCCTTCCCTCTCTCACACATTTATTCCTTCTTCTCTCTTTTCCAAACTGTAGTGAAAAGATTAAATTGTTTACGAGTGCGAAGCGTGGCTAGCTAGAGCGGATGAGCCGAGAGCGACAGAGATAGACATTCTAATTCACGTCTGTACTTAGCGCCCGGGTCCCTGTGTGGAACAACTAATTCTTTTATCTGGCTGCAACACTCAGGGCTTCAGCCACTTTCAAAGAAAAAGATATATATATATATAGAGAGAGAGAGAGAGAGAGAGAGAGAGAGAGAGAGAGAGAGAGAGAGAGAGAGAGAGAGAGAGAGAGAGAGAAATTGAAGAGGAGTGAGACAAAAATAATTGAATGGGGAAACATTTTCTTACAGTGTGATAAATAATCAATCATTACTTGAATACTTTATTTAATTTTTTCCCTCTCATCTCCCCCATTCTCTTCACCCCACAATCTCACAAAGAAGGGCTGTCCAAGTGCAGTCTTAACCCTTTATCTTGACTGAGCAGAAAGACATTGCGAGCATCTCTGTCTGAGTTGGGTTTGCAGGGAGTGGGAGGTTGTGTGTGTGTGGGTGTGTGTGTTTGTACTCGACCACATGCTAGTAATATGTGTGTAGGCTACATGTTAGTATGTGGTGGGATTGCACAGCTTGATGAGAGATGGACAGGCTGGTGTGTGTGTGTTGGTGTGTGTTTGTGTGTGACTGCAAGGCGAGTAAGGTGGGGGGATACAGCATGGAGAAGAATTACTGTTATCTCTCAGGCAGAAGAGGAAAGGGGGGGAGATAAGAAACTGCTGCAGCCGACAGAGAGGAGAGGGAGAGAGAGAGAGAGAGAGAGAGAGAGAGAGAGAGAGAGAGAGAGAGAGAGAGAGAGAGAGAGAGAGAGAGAGAAAACCAGGCTTGCAAGAAGTTGTATGTCGATGGGGGCCGCGCTGTTGTAAATTGGCAGGATATTCAGAGCGAGCTAGCCCTGCTTGTGTGACTGCATCCATCTCTTCTTTTTTTAAACCAGAGGTCTGCAATCCTGATAGTGGCATTGTGCGTGGCACACTGTATAGAAAGCTCATCAGTGCTGGTTGCCTATTGGGGTGTTATCAGACCTAGTAGGTAACTGCACGCTTATAGACTGCACCCAGATAATGGGGGGCAGAAGAAAAGAGATAAAGGAGGGGGAGCTCTTCTCATTAACAGCTATCTCCTACACTGCAGACACTAGGTTGTATTGAGTGGTTCCTACGCTGCGCATAAATTAAAATGCACCCACAGAGAGGAAGTGGAGGGACTGAGGAAGAAGAGGAGTCTTGTAAATGACAGTGAGGCAAAAGGATGGGGTTGGGGGCCATTGTGGAGTTTCCTCTCCTTTCGGTCTGAGTGAGCCCTGCCCACAGGCCGCAGAAGTAACATGACGTGTGTACTAATAAGAAAATGGACCAGCTGGTTGATGGATATGTCAGCATGTGTTGGTGCCTGTCTCACTTCACTGTTGGCCACATCAGAATGTCCATTCTACATCCGAACAGGGGCTTAGAAACAGTGTTCTTCCCTCTGGCAGTGGCTTAAGTAGCAGTTCCACTAATGACCATCAGATGACTTCTTCCAAATATTATCCTCCCAAAAAAGTCAAAAATCTATAGTAGAAAGTGTTGTTGTCTATTTTCTTGGTGTGTACCCCTGGTGGGTGCTGGATCATGCCTGCCCGCAGAAGACAGTAAAACTTCAGTGATGTTTTAACAATCACTGACATGGGCCGGATTTCTTCTGCTGCCTCTAATCGTCAGTCTGACTGTAACAGATGGTCTGTTTATTGATGGCAAACAGGAATCGAGAGCCTGAAGCGCACATCACCATACAGTTTCATATGCGGCATGTCAATTAACCAAACATATATTAATTTATAGTGGGTGGGTCTAAAAACATTAAATTAGCTCATCCTGAAGGCCTAAGCCCAAATCTGAAGTTTGTCTTTACTCTTTTCAGGGGTTTAAGCTACTGAGCAGATCAGCCAGTCATAGAGCGCTGATGGCAATGTGATAGGACAGTGGATAGCAATGTGAAAATATTCTCTATTCAGCTCAAACTGTGTTTTCCAGTTGGAACAATGGCGGTGTAATGTTAAAAGTTCTAAGAATATATACAGATTGTCCTAACTAAATACATTTGTGACTTCGTGGATTGATTTAAAACATTGGACCTGCAGTAGAGGGAGTGGTAAGGAGTATTGTGGTTACATCGCCCTGGACAGTGGCGACTGGTGATAAAATGTATTGGGTGAGGGAAAAAAACTGAAGGCACACTAAATAAAAACAACAAAACACACAATATGCTAATCCTGTAGGTAACCCTTGGTTACACTAGAATGAGTGTTAATTCATTCTGTAAGTCCAGTCTTAAATATCAATTTTGTAGATTGTTGTTGGGCTCAATCCGTCTTTGTACAGGGTCTGTCCTACCACACTGTGGAGTGAAGAATGTGGAAGTCCAATTTCTTCTGAAAGATCATAGGTTGGCTCGCCATCCAGTTAACTGCAATCTTGGTTCCTCGATGTCCTCTCTGACACCGGTGAATTCTTTTCTTCAGCAAAATCAAAAACCTGACCTATAAACAGGTCACACATTTATATATCGAATGTATCAATACTCCTTAAATTATTTTAGATCAAACCCAATGCTAAATTAAATTAGAATATTATAATGTTCAAGTATTAATATGAAAACAGAATCACATTGACTTAAGACATACATTCATACAAATATTATCAGTCCTATGGTTTTTTATGTAAGGCACATAATGACTATATACTTATACTGAAGCTCAATGAGTAGAAGCTCAATGAGTAGAAACTCCACAGCTATTCGACAAGAGTGCTTCAAATCTGCCCTAATAACCTCTATACTAAACATAGCTAGCAATGTAGCTTTTGATATTCACATATAACAATACACAATTAACATAAAAAGATCTGAGGCGACAGAATTGCGGTTTGCTCACAACTATTTCCCAGATCTTACATGCTAACGCCATTAGCGAATGACATTGGAATTTTACATTATAGCCGTTAGCATAGCGGCTAGCAGACTTTTTTCGCTCTGTGATCTACTATAATTCTCAACTTATCAGTAGCTATGGATGTAGTACTACTCACCGTTGAATCGTAAGAATCCCTGCACATTTTAACAGGTCAGCAGGGTTACTTCACACATCTACACGGATTACGATCCGAGCAAAGGAGAGCGTATGCTTCTAGCTTGAGCGGCAAAATGGTGGACAGGATGTAGACAGGTAAAAAACTCGACACAGAGTAGGTTAGTTAGAAGGCTGGTACCTCCCCCTACTGGCTACAAAACTTAACAGTTTGTAAAAGTGTACATTCTCCCTTTCTCTCAATATAAGCTCACTGGTTTTCTAATGTGGGCTACATCTAGCCTTCATTGAGCTGATGAGCAATGCTAAGCCTAGCCTCATGGTGTCTAAATGACTGTGGGAACTTTTATTCCCTTTCCAGTTTCAAACTGACCAGCTGCTAAATTTGCAAAGCGGGCGGTCAAGACCAAGGCCCTTTATCCTCTTTTTCTTGTTGGGATGTTTTTGTCAATAAATTACTGGATTTGCCTCGGTTCCACTGGAAGTCGCTATATGGCGTTTGCCAGTCAGCTCGAAGCTGAAGTAACTCAGATATGGCGGATGGCATCCAGGGTTGACCAATCACATTTGATTTTTAATACGTAAATAAATACCAATTCAAATTGAAATACGAAAATCTGCAACAACCAATTAAAGGACCCACAGGAAGTATATGTATTTAGACATAAGTTAACCAAAAACAATTTTTTCTTTAATTCTATTGAATGCTCACAGGCACTTACGGTCTACCAGGTGCATTATTTGAGTAAACTCGTACTATGTACTTTTATAATAGTAAACTATAATACTATTATATGATTACATTCTATTTAACATTTTTGTACAGGCTCCCCCCCAGGATGTTGGAGGAAGCTTGACAAGCTACAAGAAAGAAAGAAATGATAATAAAAAAAGCAATACTATCATCCACCACCCTGGACTCCTCCTCCCCCTACATCATCTCTCCTGACACACAAGCATGTGCAAACATGCTGAACATATACCCCTGCACTGACAAATGCTGCACTTTTAGCAAGTGTGTGAGTGTGTGTGTATGTATGTGTGTATGGACAAGACAATCATCAGCTGGCAGAGCCCACATCTTCCTGATAGCCCTCTCTCTCTCTCTCTCTCCTACCCTCTCCTTTTCTCTTTCTTGCTCTCTTGTCTCTCTTCCTCCACAATAGTCTGTGCCTTCATTTGCATGGTGCAATTGGATCATCGGAAGCAGTGTGCTGTGGCTAGACAAGTGTAGCATTACAGGGGTACAAGTTACCATGGGGGAAGGTTAATACAGACAATAAGGGAGGCAGATAATGGGAATTGGGCTCCTGTTTTTCAAACCTCTTATCGGCCCCGGTGCGAGAAATCAGGACCCTGCTTTGAATGAAGAGGTGGGGGGTATTTAAAGGGGCAGCTCTGTCAAGAGCGCTAGTGTCATGTCCCTACACGAACGTGGGGTTTGTCTTGTGACATTTCCACAGATGTGGGGGGTCGGGGAGAGTGCGCGGGGTAAGGGTGCCAGTATTGGGCAATGGTGGTACAGTAGCGTGGAGAGATTAAGCCTACCCTGACAAACTCTACTGTGCTGCCTCATCCGACATGTCCTGACTTCAGTCATGTGTGTACAATACCTTGAAATGAAAAAAAAGAAGAAGGGAGAAACTGATACTTTCTTCAACATTGTATGACAAATTCCATACAAATAAATACATTACATTAATTCCGTAGATAATTTAGCTATCTACAGAAATTATAAAAAATTACAAAATTTACTATAAGGGCTCAGAAGGGCATCTTGGGTTATATCATCACGTTCAGGTGTAAATGCTACAAAGATCCAGGAGGAGTTGGTCTGGACTGCCAATGCCATGTTATTTTAGCTGTGTGTACAGCAAGGGTTGGGAACCTTCCTATAGAGCTATTTTATTCCCATTCTAAATCAAACAACAACAAACAAGTACATAAACCAGTTTTCTATTTTAGCATTATCTGAAGGAAATTTTAAGTTATTCTAAGGATTTTTTTTCAGAATGTGAATCTCTGGGCAAATGTTGATTTCATTTGCTTCTGTCCACTCAGCACAAGGACACTGCACCTTTTGGTTAGTAGATGACCCTCTCTTAATCCTGAGCCACAGCTCCAGAAAATAATAAGAACTGATCTATATTTAAAATATAACTAAATATTGTTGCTTGCATGTGTTTATATACAGACAGCACCAAAAGAAATCCAAGCATTAAATCCATTTTGTTTACAATGTGGTGCATATGACAGGAGGTGATGTAGACCACATTGTCACAACAAACAGTGTTGGTGTGCAGCTCTGCCTACAACTGATCTGCAGCTTCATTTAAATTCCCCTGCTCTAACTGCTACACTACACCCTTCACCTCCCCATCCCCTTCCCTCCCAGTGCCCCTAGAAAGTTGAGGCACCCAATTACCATGCCCTCACACAGGTCCTAACTATAATACGATGGCTGTGCATTTCTCATCCCTTACTTTAGGAGGCGATGGAAAGAAGGAGCATAGTGGGGGAGGGCATGGGGCTTCATATGGGAGTGGATGGAAGTGAATGCTGTTAAGGGGTAACTGTACGCCTCATATTTGGAATTAAGTTTGAGCCTCTGTAGAGTTTTGAATGTGTGTGTGTGTGTTTCCATGTTTGCATGTGTGTCTGTGTGTCCATATTTGCATGTGTGCATGCAGCAGGGGATTGGTTGGATGGACTGGCAATGCGGGAGAGTTCTTAATCATTCCCCATCCTCCTGTCATGTGGTGATGACTTGGTTCTCATCATCATGACATTTAAAATATTCAATAATTATCTCACTGACTTGATGAGCATTCTGTGATGCTTATACCCCTGACACACATTTTTGCACATACACTTAAATAAATAAATAATTGGACGGTGTCATTTTGCATTCACTTGCATCATTTTCAAGGAGCTGTAGTTAGATACCTTATGGCCTTTTGTAAGACTGCAGCCAAAACGCTGGAGCTCTCTGATAATTGCGAGGCCATGAGGGCAGCTCTGGCTGAGGTGGTAGAGCGGTTTGAGTGGTCATCAAGTTTAGAAAAGTGATATATAAATATAGGCCTTTGACCATTGTTAACATAAATGTGAAAAGATATAGACAAAGCATATGGGTGTGTGCAGACATGACTGCTTTTTGAGTAGAAGAACTTGAAAAACTCTCAGAGTATTTTTTTATGTAGGGGAGCATTTTGGCTTTTCAATATTACTAATGAAAAGGTGGTGAAGAGAACCATTACAATATGTACGCGCGGTGTAAGTGACCAAAACACTCGGATTTACCACCTTGTTTGTTACTGCAATATTTTAAACAATGGGAAGCTATATACTATACATTTGAACTAAGACAAAAAAAAACATTGCCAAGTCTTATAATGGCATAAAAGTAGCAGAGGAGGTCCTGCAGATGCTCCAACTGCTAGATACTTTTTCCAGGAAACCTTTGCAAGTAGGACAAGTGGAATAATCCTCATAAAGTAGATGGCATCTTACAAGGCAGCATGTGGTATTCAAGTGGAAGGTGATCCACTTGAATTAGTGTACCCACTGTGTCTTGATAGTAAGATGGTACCTTACTTCATCTGGCTCTTCAGAAGGTAGTGAGAAGGAACTCTCCATGACATGACATGGTGACTGCAAAGAGGTCTACCAAAATATATTTGAAAAAAGAATTACAAAACATAGGCTCATGCATGCATTGTTGCGTGTAACAATGCCTCTTATTAAATGAACGTATATTATAATTAATAGCTATTTACTGTGCATATTAATTATTGGATTGTCTCATAGGGCTTAAAAAGGTGGGACATATTGGAATCCTTGATTTATACCATGTTTTTGGCAAAGTCCCTTGCCGTGAGTGTTCTTTTGCTTTCTTAATGGATACATTTCACAATCAAAATGCTACATTCACAGATTATAGATTGCATTCTACTCTTCATGAATTGAGAAACTCCAAACAGTTAATTGATAGTAGAGATGGTGTGAACAACCACATGAGATTGAAAGATTGCAGTTGATCTGTAAATCTAAATAATAATAATAATAATAATAATAATACAGGTAACCGATTCTGCTAGTCTAATCTCTTCTGGCACATTGTTCCAAAATATCCCAATTAGTAAAAGCTCTGTCTCCTTTGGTTTTCAGTCTTATTTTCAGAAGGATTAGCACAGTTTAAAAGACTATCTCGGACTGCGTTCTGGCTCATAGGAAGATAAGATGTCTGAATTTTAGGGAATGGCCAGCCCTTGGCTGGCTTTAGAAGTAATTCAAATTATTAAAAAATCTATCCGAGGCATTGCAAGGATGCAAAAATATTAGACTTAAAAGTGGTATGGTTAAATTTTTGGGATTCTGTTCGAATAACTTTTTCAAGGATTTTGGAAACTTTTGAAACAGGTCTTCAACATTTTTTAGCAGTTGTCCAACTAAACCACTTTTGAAATGAGGAGGAATGACAGCGTTGACACAGTTAATTATTTCAGGTCCTGACCTTGACTACGTAGCAAGTACAGAGTTCCATAAACATGATCTTTTACAGGTCCCACCGAGATTTGAACTCAGATCGCTGGAGTCAAAGTCCAGAGTGCTAACCATTACACCATGGAACCCTGCTTATCTGGGATATCTTAGGCTCAACACGGATTTCATATGTAAATGGACAGTGGGTAATGTCCCCAATTGAATAGCGTTTTCTCTCAACGCATCGCTACCTCTTAAAATCAGGTCACAACAATAAATAATCAGAGAAAGAGTGGCAGATAACTACCACTTTGCTACACTAGGTCAGGCAGAGTAAAATAAGTATTGTGATATTTGCAAGGTGGAAGGTACCCCTACAAACAAATTCCACTGAAGATAAGAAGGACAAAATATCTGAAGAGGGATAGCACTTTTTGACAATGAGGTCCGGAATACATTGTGTTGTTTGAGGTTGGCAACAACAATACTTGCATGTGTTAATTGGTCCTCCATTGCCATCCAGTCAGGACCAAACG